>JBBMOE010000022.1:2891838-3023280 GCA_037975065.1 Chaetodon trifasciatus
GTGTGTGTGTGTGTGTGTGTGTGTGTGTGTGTGTGTGTGTGTGTGTGTGAGTAGTGCGGTCTTACCGTGTGTCCTGCTCGCTCTAAGAGAGCTTTGACCTCTCTGACGCCTCGGGCCATGCTTGGAGACGGTTGTGTGTAGCCATCGTTCTCTACGTAACCGATCCTCAGAGGTTTGGAGCTCTGGTAAATCTGAGGACAAGACATTTTCATCCTGTCAGATTTGTAGGTAGATATTTGAGTGGAAGCACAAATAAATAAATACCTGTGGTTATGTTTTCATTTATCTTAAATAATTTGTTTTACTTTCTTTAACTGATTAAGGGACAGTGTAGGAATGGGGTTAGCTCTACTGACACTGAACTGTAGGTTTAATTTTTGGCTTTAAACATGCCTAATCCATGTCAGAGTCAGTGTGTCCACAAATTGACCTTTACACAGCCTGTAGTTGAGGCTGTTTACTTGCTCTACAAGATAAGGTTCCACTTCATTGCAAATTGTTTGTTGGGGTTGAGGTTAAGGGTTAACCAAGACCAGTGAAGTTATTTCAGAGCAAACTTGTTCAATGTGATGTTCAAACAGGGAGCGGCTTTCACAAAGTTGGAAGTAACAACACCTTCCAGCATCTGGGAAGCACACACTGTCTTTCTTGCTGAGAGGCAGATGAATAGATTTACACTACTTGAAATAAGTGACTAAATCCACCAACTCTCACGCTCACCAATTATCATATTAAATCTTGCCAGGCCAGATTAGGTCACTGCCAGCCAGTCAGGAGAGACTCCAGCAAGTTACTGGTCCCAGCACAGGAAACTTTGCCACACTCACACACACAGACACACACATATTTCACAGTGAACACACCTGTACATTAAAAGGTAAGGGTGGAACAGTGGGGTCCAAGGTAAACATGTGGTCACAGAGCAGAGCCTGCATGCACAGAGCTAGACTGTCCACATCTCTTGCCATGGGTCCAGAAGAGGATAGCACTAATTCAATAAGACATAAGAAAAACGAAACACATTTTTTTGCAACAAATAAAAGTTGGGATGCTGTATACTTTACTAATCCTTTCTGACATTTGATGCAGCAATACTCTTCAAACAAGCTGAGACAGCTGAAACCAGCTGATGTGTGACCTACAAGATGAGATGATGAGCTGCAAAGCTACAAGCTGCTACTGTGAGCTGCGCTTTCCAAAATTGACTCTTGCAAAGACTCAGTCCCAGTCAGCCACAGACAGACCCAAACCAGGGAAACCAGCTGTGAGTAGCATCAACATCATCATCATCATCATCATCATCATCATTTCCATCTGATACCAGACTCCTCACCAAAGAGAAGCCGCTCCAGCCATTGCAGAGATCAGTGCGATATGTGTGTTCAATAATTTAGTACAGCCCTCAAAGGATGTTACAAAAATTTAAAGACATCCTTTATTAGTCACAATCCACACACTATGCAGTGTTACGGAGGGGGACTGCACATGCCATGCTTCTGTGAAATTCTTTTCTCCGCTTTTATCCCATCCCGGTAAGTCCTTCCTCCGCGGCAGACCAGGAGCAGTGGTGATCTTCTTGCATGTTTTTAGTGGGGTTTTTTTAAGGAGGATACCCCAGGTGAACACGGGGAGAACATGCAAACTCCACACAGAAAGGCCCTTTTTTCCTCAAGCAGCAGGCACCGAGGGCATGGTGGAGGACACGCCCCCGGCGCCCACAGCAGGAATCGAACCCGGGACCTTCTAGCTGTGAGGCGACAGTGTTACCACCGTGCCACCAAAATGGCCCTCGGTAGGAAAAAGGTTGCCCACCCTTTGTATAGATGGTATGAGTACATGGGCTCTGGAACACGTCGTAAAACTGATTTCACTTGCAAAGGATTGCATTCTGTTTGATTTATTTTTTACACAGCGTCCCAACTTTGCTGGACTCAAGGTTACAGAACTGTATGTTGGCAACGATGATACAACTTACCTGATTTCTGCCCTCGGTAAATGGGGAGTACACCCTGTGAACTGGCCAAGACATAAAGAAATCAAAACATGTAAAGCAAAGCAAAGTGTGGTGCAAAGTGTCACGACTGTAAAGTTATTACCCATAAAACTGACAGAACCAGAGACACTCACCTGAGTCGACCCGCTGTTGGCTTAAAGCCACAGATTCCACAGAATGAGGCAGGAATGCGGATACTACCCCCTACATCACTGCCTAAACCGAGCAGGGAGCCTCCTCCCCCAATGAGAGCCCCCTCCCCACCAGACGAACCTCCAGAGGTCTTCTGGGGGTTGTGGGGGTTCACGGTTTGCCCATAGATGGGGTTAGAACAGTCATAACTGGAAATGAGGCAATAAAAGAAAAACACAGATGAGTGTGGAGAGAGCAGCTTTACTTTGTGATAATTTGATTAAGAAACTATTTACCTTAGTAGGCCTTGGGGCAAGTTGGTTTTCACAAAGGGAATAGCTCCTTGTCTCTTCAAAACTTCAACAAGCACGCTGTCCTTCTGGGCAGGCTGATCCAAATTAATGAGCACGCCACAAGAACAGTCATGATTCTTGTGTTGTAACAAAGAAAACAATGAGGCGGCGTTATAGAAGAGCACACGAAGGACATACAGCAAACCAGAGGCATGTCAAGACAGCACACATCTCCAGAAACAGTCAGTGTAATTGCCATCCTATTATGATGCAAGTAATGCTAACCACAAAATACCTTGCATGCAATGTTTTCTTTGATGCTAACTGGAATTCCATATAAAAGACCTTCCTTGTTGGAGGCAACAGTCTTCAGCTGGTCAAAACTCTCCAACAGGATCCCAGTGCAGCAGTTGAGCTTTTTGTGTACATCTAGAGTCTGTTGGGAAAGAAAAAACAGCTCAGACATCAAAGTTTAGCAGGAGAGGTACTAGTGATACGATCATTTATTTGGTGACAGTGCATGAAAGTGACCGTGGGCCAAAAGCCTTCAATAAATGTGTTGGTGCATAAACTTGATTTAAAAAGAAGCAAACATCTCAAAGACTAAGGATGAGTTTCAGCATACAAACAAGAATCCAGCAGATTTTCATTTACATTCAAATTGGAAAATTGAAATCTCTATGCACAGCGAAAAAGGACATAAATACAAAATCAAAGTGAGATAAGTCAGGTTCAAACTGATTATCTATTTCCATGGTTGTTTGTCTGCGTGCGGATGTAATATATGAGCGGTGTTATGTTGGGCATTGAACCTTTTCCATGTATGAGTAAAACACATCCTCAGGGCTCAGCGAGCCCTCCTGCAGTCGCTTCGTCAGCTCCGACAGAGGCAGCGTCAAGATGAGAGCTGAGTCGATCTTTGGATGCTAGAAGACACACACAGGCACGCACACATGGTGTTACGGCATAGTTTGTCTGGAATAATTTATAGAGATGAAGGAAAACCTGTCAAGGAAACTCTCTGTGACAGCAGATGTCTGTGTGATTTGGCCTACATGAGCCAGCTTCTCAGCTCTATGCTGTCACATCTGAATGTGCTCTACTTTGGGTGTGTGGTTAGGTGGTGTGAATGACATGAAAAGCAAACAAAAGGAAATGAACATATGCTATTTGGAACCAGCTGATGTCCCTGACAACCTACAAATGAAATCAATGAGCAACAAAGCAATGACAAACTATTTTTACGTACTTATGAATCGCCTCGTGGGCCGTATCAAACAGTCTTGTATGCAGCCCAGAGGCCAGAGGTGCCTGAAACATGCATTTTCTTTAAGGTTTTGATAGCTTACTCATTTATGAATATACTGACATCAAACCACCTCTCCTATGTCTGTCACACTTTCAGCATTCACAACTGTTAGTTTGCAAAAAAGCCCTTAAGACACCCCTTAACATCCTAACCAATAAGCACTTGTAACTGAGCCTTGACATGTTTGTAGTTGAGCAATAGATCGCTTCTTGTTGTGTTAAGGGATTTCCTGAGGGCTTTTTCAAAAAACTAACAGCTGTGAACGTTGTGAGAGGATGTGCATGAAACATGAGAAGTGTTCTAATGTCAGTATATCGAGAAATTGCGTTTTTAGGCAAGAGGTCACTTCTGATGATGTCGAGGCATCATCTATAAAAAGCAGCACTTATTGATGAGCTTTGATCGGTCAAAGTAATACAAAATCACAGATGCAAACAAATTATGCTATTTGTCATTCATGTAGGAAAAACGTTATGATGTGCAGGTCGGAATTAACAGCTGGTAAGAAGGAGTGCTGTAACTTTCCCTCCAAGCCCTCCCCTCTAACCTCAGCCCTCGACGCCTTATAGCGGAGCACAGCCTGCTCGGCCCGCTGCAGGCTCTCCGTCCTCCGGTCTCTTGCTCTCTGGATCTTGTCCTTCGCCTCTTGGTGGCTGTTGACCTTCCGCACCATCACCAACAGAGCTCCCACGACGCAGGCGGCTCCCGTCAGGAGTGCAGCTGTCCCGCCGTCAAGCTCCACTCCCTGAAGATACTGTTTTACCTTCTCCATGGTTCACTTCGCTCAGAGCACAAGGCTGAACTTCGGCTAACTCGGGCTAACACAAACGAACTGGTTTAAACGTCAAGCCCACGACTAATTATTGGGATTGTCACACATTTAAGTCAACGGATGGGTGCGGTTCAAATGTTTGGTTAATTATTTATGGTGGGGATCCTTAACTCGACTAGCTAGTTTTCTCAAATTGCCGCTGGAGAGGGCGGACAGCAGAGACCTTTCCTCCCAGGACAGCATGATTTAGCTCAGCGATAACACTTTACAAAGTAGACGGCCAAACCTGTCAACCCTCCCGTTTTTCCTTCTACTGCTATTTTAGCCTTTTCTTCCGCTGTCCTCCCGTTTAAATATCTACATATAAATTTGAATCTTTCCAAAAAGATAAGTTGACGGCAGGTACACCGCTTACTTGTTGATTGCTATGTCCCCCTCCGGCACAGCAGATGGCAGTATATAGAACAGAGGCTCCCCTGTGTGTACGTTTGTGTTATGTAAGGGTCATATGGACGGCATATGGCGGTAAAGGTGAAGGGACGGCCCAGAGCGGGGCAGCGACAATAATGAGTCATTTTATGAACAATATCTTTAACACACAAAGTGTCTCTAATTTCCATGAATCCATTTAAAAGAATAGCAAGGACGAGTGTTTTTACAGGCCACATTAAAGAACTGATATTCATAGTAAAGAGTGACATTTCAGATGCTGCTGGGGTTCAGGTCAGGTCCAACCAGATGCAGGAAGAAGGCAGCTGACTCTGTAAAATGTTAATGTTTGCCAGCAGGTAATAAAGCTTTTGTCCTTTGTTTCCCCCTCTGTCAGATAGTGAGGCCTCTCTTTGTATTGTGGAGATGCTGCCTTGTATGCAAAGCCAGCTGTGAGGACCGAAGCCTTACTTGCACGTTGGACCATTTATTATATTAGACTTTATTGTCTATCTGAGGATAAATCTGTCTTGGGAAATCAAGAGACAAAGCTGCTGTAGCAGCACACAAACTGCAGTTAACATGCAGTATCACACCAATATCTATAAACACCACTTCATACACACCATGAATACTTCATGAAGCCCTACACTGAAATATAATCTTTCCTTGATACAAGACATTGTATCCTGAAATCTGCGAAGGTCCATCCTTAAAATACAAATCAGTACCAACCTTGACGGGTGCTGCTGAGCACAATGAGTAAAAAATCGGAAAGTGTTTTTCAGTAATGCATGCCTCTCTGCTTTGTGAGTCAACTGTCTGTCATGTACAAGCCACATTTATCACCCAATCTTGACAACAGAACATTAATCTATTTTAAAATGACTAAATGAAGTGGCAGCAGGCTCAGGTGGCCGACACAGAGCTCTCCAGAGTGTTTAGCATAAACCAGTGCCATTGTCAATGTGGCTTTGGTGTAAACCCTCGGCCAAGCTGTTCGACCTTGGCTCCTTTGGACTGCATTTTATTTCTGCTTGGTACAATTGGCATGCAAGAAATCAAACACGCCTGTCCTCCAACTGTGTCCTCTGTTCTCTTCTGTGTCTATTAGTGAAGCATCTCTAGATTCTCTAGATGAATAAAATTTCACACTTTTTAATACCTTCGACACCTTCCCTTCTTGTCTTCCGTGAGTAATAATTACCTGCGTGCATTCTACAGAACAGGTGAACAACCTCTGACTGGCATTTAACTTCACATAAATCATTTACATACTTTTATTAGATCTATAGTCACAAATAAACTTGTGACACAGTTAAGGTTTCAAGCCACCCACTTTAATGAAATGTTGACCCAAGAGTACCTTGTTAAATACTTATGTTTTCTTGACATGAGCAGATACAATGTAGTATACATTTAAGTTACATCATTCAACAGATCCACATACGGATGTATTTAAAGCCATGCTCTCCTCGTAGTACAGCAGTTGAAGAATGTCGTCAGCCAGTGGTGCAACACTCAGGGAACACTTCATTTGACTGAATGGAACAGTTTGTGTGCCACCTGGAGGGGACGCAAGAGGAAACTCATTAATGCAAACATACTACATACACCACACGTATTAATGTCACAAACACTTGTCTCATACCTTTGTTCATTTTAACCTAATATTCCCCTGCTAATATTACTGAACTGCCAGACTGGTTTTACCTGTCATTCATGTATGAACAATGTAATTTTCAAACATGTCTTTGACAATCTTATAGTGCAGTCCTTTTCTGGACTGTGAGGATACAGTGAAGTACCTTGCATTCCAATGAAGTAAATCCTTTTGTAATTAGAGGAAAATGTGGTCATGGCAACACTGCATTCATTAATTATTCGAGGAGAACTGTAGAAAACTTGCAAAAAAGAATTTACAGTAATACATGTAACTGTGTGTCATGGGTCAACTGTGTGCAATGATGTGCAAGCCACATTTATCAACTGATCTCGTCTTGACAAAAGTATATGAATCAGATCTTATTTCAAAAAGCTCTCCAAATGACAGAGCTTAGCATGAACCAGCCCCAACTCCTCAAGAACCTTTGGCGTGTATTTCTCGGTCTTGGTAAATGCAGCACTCACACAGTGGTCGCGTGCATGCAGGAAGTCAAACAGCTCCTCAGTACAATCCTCCAACGTCGAAGACCGAGAGCCAACTCTGGTCTCACACTCCTCCAGACGCTCTCGAGTGTGAACGCAGTGCTCCGCCTCTTCACACTTCTGTCGCATTGTTTCGAGGGGATCCTTTAACAGAATATGCACCATTCAGAACATGTACCTGGATGAGCGTCCTTCAACGAGAGACACATTCACCAGATGATCAGTACCAATATCAGTCCCATCGGTAACACCCCGGATAACTAAGGACGGGAAAAATCTAAACACCACCACAATCTACACCCTCCAGAGTGACCATAAACTTGTACCTCATAAACTGTTAAGCACGTGTATAAGTGTATAGGGGACTCAGAGGGCTCCCTTTATCTGCAACGTTACAAAAATACACCAACAGAAACCTACAAGCTTCTTTTCTTCAAGGCTTTCTTCAAGGTTTTTTGACATGTCAGGGAGAAAATGTCACTTAAAATGTACATTTTCCAGAGGGAGCAGCTGCAGGGCCTGAAATGAACCCTCTGGTTATTATTGGTCGTGTGAGTGTGTGTGAGTGGGGGGAGGCAAGAGGTCTAAATATTGGTCCATGGCTTGTACACCTGTTTTCTTGACTCGTCCTTATATTTCTCATTTTTGTCAATTTTATATTGTTTTTTCATTATTGGCTTTGATAATCTCATTTAAAAACAAAATCAAATCAAAATGTAAACAAACGTGTAATCTCACAGTAATACAGTAGGACAATTAACATCTCTTGATTCTGATGTGAATCTCCAATGTACATACCACCAATTCTTCCTCTTCCTCCTCTTCTTCCTCCTGTAACAGACACATACAACCATATCACTTACACCATTCATCAGCTATCGTTTTCGTATAAATTATCTACTGGCATATATTTCTGATTCCGCGACTTGAATGAGTTTCAATGGATTTCTTAAACGACGATTTGATTTTTAGCGTCGGCTAATGCTATCGTAAGCTAGGTGAATATTTAGCTTAGTTAGCCGTGTTCTGTTAGCTTACTGGCTAAAATAACCAAATGTTTCTGGCATGGCAGAGTTGTCTCATATTTGTAAAAGATACTAACATCCTCGGGCTCTCCGTTCGTGATCATCTTCTCTTCGAAAACCATGATTTTGGTGTTCGTGCCCTTAGACGACCGGCTTTCAAATCTCGACTGCTGGAGGACACAGGCAGGTCACACGCACACAGCGGAAAGCAGAATTGTTAGGGAAAACAAAGAGTTTCCGGTCATCAGGCTTTCACAATAAACTGCCCCTTCCAACAACTTGGCTGTATTGTGTCAAACGTGAAAAAGACAAGATATTATCACTGAAAACGGCAACGAAAATATGCTTTTTTCACATATCTATTTCAGCCAAAAATTGACTCGATTAGTCAATCCATTCAATTTTCTTTCAGACTCATAGGCCTCTATCAATTAGCCACCTGATACCATTTCAAAAAGATGTCCAGGGGTACAGCACGCTCTAGAATAATCTGAGTTTTTTTTCTGATAACTTAACCTTTACCCTTCAACTTATTCAATAAGGATTTTTCCCACATTGAAGTCGCATTTCTTTAAATCACACGAGAAATGTGTTTTATTTTGAAGTTAGAAGGGTCTGGCAGATGAAATTGTGATTTGTGTATTTCCCGTTGGCCAAAATTAGGTAACACTATACTACCATCATGTGTCGAAAGCTAGTATTACAACAGCTTGCATTGAAAAACTTAAACTACAAGTATATAGGGACCACTGTCAGCATACAGGCCTACTTTTGTGTACTTTTTTTTCCTGATTTAGTCCTCTTAGTTAGGATATTAAGAATAATGCTACAAAATACAATACATTTCCTTCCAACTTTGTGGTAGCAGTTTGGTTGAGGTGCTTTTTTGCTTTAAAATGACAATGAGGTCCATAATTAAAATGTTATTTCCTGTCTGGTGTGAAAAAACTTGAGGCCTGTATTGAGGCCCAAGGTCCTTAATGATCTTGTGGCTATACTGGAGAAAATCCCTGCAGCCAGTTTCCAAAATCTTGTAGAAAGCCTCCTCAGAAGAATGGAAGCTGTAATCATACAAGCATATTGTAAGCATGCAGTATTAACGGCCAGGGTTTATAGCAAGATGTTCTACAATATAGATGTAATGACTGGTTGCCCAAATACTTTTGGCCATCTCTAGTGAAAAGGTACAACTTGGAGAAAGAGACGAGACATTTTTATCTTGACCATGGCAGAGCTTAAATACGAGTTATTATTTCAAAAAGACACAGACAGAGCTGACTGAGGATCTTGGATGCTGCTAAAACATGTCTTGAAATGGTTAAATAAGACAAAATGGTTTGCAATTAAAATTAGTTAAAAAGTAATACATGCTGTTCTCATGGATTAAGAAGATATTGTCAATGATATGATTATTTTTACTACTGATTAACAGGGTTTCATACCGTTTTTGTATTGGGGCAGAGTCCAATACAACCAGTGTGCCTTGCTATGCTGTGAAGTGCTGATAACACCAAGCTTCTTCGTCATAGAGAAGGAGTAGGGCTGGATTACTGGCTCCTGGCAACACAAAGCCTCTGGGCTCACAGGAGAAGGAACTAAACACAGGCTTCAGTTAGACAGGCTCCAGCCCTCATTTGCAGAATGGATTCAGCCCTATCTGTAATTGGATCCTATGTGGACTGGGATGTCAAAAGTCTGCTGATCTTCATGGTAATTTTCATCCTCACTGCAGATTACATTAAGAACCGTCAGCCGGCCAGCTTTCCTCCAGGACCCTGGGCATTTCCTGTTGTGGGCAACATGTTCTCGGTGGACCACAGCAGGACCCATGAGAGTATGACAAAGGTAGATCAACAGATGTGAAAAATGTACCATTAAATACACAACACATCACCTGGAAAGTATTTATGTTATCTGTCATATCATGCAGCATTATGCACTTTCTTCTCTTTCAAATCCACTCACAGTTGGCCGCGACATACGGAGATGTTTACAGCCTACGAATGGGCCAGAGGTGGGTTGTGGTTTTAAACAGGTTGGAGGTTCTGAAAGAAGCTCTGATAAATCAGGGAGACAGTCTGGCTGACCGGCCAACTCTCCCTCTTCTGCAAGACGTAGGCCATGGACTAGGTGAGAGGACATAACACGCACACACACAGACCAAAAGCCTGCGTGTTTCCCCCTCAATAAGTGCTGTAGTTTGTGTTTGTTCATGAGCATGTTATATCTTAAGGTACATACACTTAGTCATATTTAATCACATTTTTCCCCTATCGTCTTAAACATAGAATGCAACTTGCTGATGAGCATATTTAATAGTAACACAGATAACTAACAGAAAGATAAAGATGCGTTTTTGATACTCAGTTTTGTCAAATCTTCAGAATCCCTCTTCTCTGCTTCCTCATCTCCTCCTGTGTGATTGTTCTACAAGTAATTAGAGAAATTAAGACATTTTATCAGCTTTCCTGTTACATACTCCACATATAACGCAAATTTGTTTTATAAAGCAGTTTTAGCAGTTATAAAAATACTTATTTTGACTAGAACAGAGCTGTTAATGAAAGCTAGATTAAATTAAAAAGGTTTTGTAGAACGTCGACTGTCAGTGTTTAATATTTAATGTGCCAAATATTATTCTTTCATTTTCCTGATTTCTATCTGCTTCTTTTCCATTTATCTTTGATGTATTTGCCATCAGGTGTAGTTTTCAGTAATGGCACCATATGGAAACAGCAGCGGCGTTTCGCACTTTCAACTCTCAGATATTTTGGATTTGGCAAGAAGTCACTTGAACCTGTCATCTTGGAAGAATTTACATATTGTGCAAAACACTTCAGTAGCTTTGAAGGTAAGTAGCGAATGCACAGTGACACATTTAAAATGATACACACACAAACCCCGCTGACATCTGATTCACATCTAATTTTCTGCTGAATTGTGGAGGCAAGCCATTCAACCCACACCTCACCCTCAACAATGCTGTCTCCAACATCATCTGCCACCTGGTTTTTGGTCATCGCTTTGAGTACAGTGACGAGAGGTTCAGGAAGCTGATTAAGTGGTTTGAGTTAGGTCTCCAGATTGAAAGCTCCATTTGGTCGCAGGTAAGGCAATTTTTCCTCATTGTGAAAGAGTTAATCATTCAAAAGTTGTTGGCTTTTTTATAATCTGTACAAATGTACATACACACAGTTGTTTTTCTATTCTATACCCCGTATACTTTTTTACTGTCACCTCTTTATGCCACTGTGCTTGCTCTGTGTAATGCTTGCTGGCTGTAACTACTACATTTCCCTGGTGTGGGATCAATAAAGTCTTATCTCTTATCTTATTTGGGCACAGCTCAAGATGGAAAATGTGCAAGATGCAAATGAGGCGATTTTTGTTAATGGGATTTCAATCTGAAATTGGTACTGATTGTTACAAATAGAATCTCTTTTACTGAGACACTTTATTGATACATTATTGTTCCAAACTGCTTTACTCTGCAGCTTTACAACTCGTTCCCTCTGCTGATGAAGTGTTTGCCGGGGCCACATCAGACATTACTGCACATCTGGAACAGTTTAAAGGACTTCATCAGAGTACAGATTAACGAGCACAAACAAAACTGGGATCCCTCAGACACAAGAGACTACATCGACTGCTACCTGAAGGAGATTCAGATGGTGACACTTGATTACACCGTTTTGCTCATAAGGATGCTCATATCCCGTGAACTTCATATCTGCTTGTTTTGAATTTACATCCGGTCTATCAACTGCTAATGTACAACACATTTAAAGCTGGCATTAACTGACTTTTCACGGTGGCACCACTCCTGTCTGGCACATGGTGAAAAGTGCAAAGACCTTATGTGCTGGGCCTTTGCCATGGCCTCTGCCCTACAACACTATCTGTCTATGCCTTATCTCCAATAACGTATGTACACTCCTTTAAATTTACCAAAGCTAAGCCTTTTCAAACAACTGAAGACTCCTGTACATATTAAGGGTTTTTTACTCTTCAATGAAACTTAAAATTCAGAGTAACCATCATAAACAATTATGACCTTGGCTGTAAAATACTGCTGACATGTAGTTGTTCTGAATTATTTTATTTTAACTCATGCATTTGTGCATATTCTCAGAGCAATGGGCAGCCTGACAATACTTTTGATGAGGAAAACCTGGTTATCTGTGCTTGGGATCTGTTTGTGGCTGGCTCTGAGACCACATCCACCACCCTGCGCTGGGGTTTCCTCTATATGGCAAAACACCCTGAGATCCAGGGTAACTGCACTGACCTAGCCGATGAAGACTGTTGTTCTCACTCTATAATATGTGGAAATGGGTGACACCAACACAAATTTATTGGTGGTACTTTTGTAATCGCGTAACTATTTTCACTCCAAGGTGATGAATATTGTGTAATTATCAGCGTCCTTCACTTTTATTAAATACTGACTAGTTCAAGATTGCAAATCAGCAGGAACACAAATCTATCTGTTCGCTAATGTGGCGGTGCTGCATTGTGCTTCATCTCTCCATGAGTCTTTAAGAAGAGCTGCCTGTTGATGAAATACGCTTTCTGTTTTTGTCTGTTCTGCTCCTGTTGCACAGCAAAGGTCCAAGCTGAGATAGACCATGTGATTGGACAGTCCAGACAGCCATCCATGGATGATCGTGCAAACCTGTCCTACACTGATGCTGTCATCCATGAGATCCAGAGGATGGGCAACATTGTTCCTCTCAGCCTGCCTCATGTTGCCAAAAAGGACATGCACGTGGGAGGCTACACAATCCCAAAGGTCAGTTCTCGGATTTCCATTTTTTATGTCACATGAAGTTCCAATTTGTGTCTTTCTGAATATCAATTATGATTCCGATCAACAGGGAGTTGCGGTAATTCCTAATTTGACCTCGGTGCTGTTCGACAAGAATGAGTGGGAGACGCCATTTACCTTCAACCCAGGACACTTTCTGAACGAGGAGGGCAAGTTCGTGAAGCGAGCTGCTTTTGTCCCTTTCTCTGCTGGTGAGGAGCAACACCATCACTTGTTTTATTACCTTGACCTGTTTATACAGGAGCCTTGATGCACTGAGAGGTGGTCCTCACATAACTGGCCAAGAGGAAACTCTCATGAGAGAACAGAGACAAGACCCATCACAATAATGGTGACTAGTAGTACTATCACAGTCAGCTTTTCTTAAGGCTCCTGATATGTTCAGGCAAGGCTGGTGAATTTTGCTTTTCTGCATCAAGCATGTCCACTGTATACCAGGAGGGAGGAGTTAAAAGAGTCAGGAGTGGGAAGTGTTCATCATTACTTTTGACCTTCAATGGTGTTGCCTGACTAATGGTGAACTCTGACCTTTTGTCTAGCCCTATAATTAGGGCAAAATTTCTAATGGTTACCAGAACAGCCTAACATTACTGTTGTCTTAAATTAGTTTGACCTTGGGGCCAAGAAACTTTCAGTTTGTTTCAGTTTGTTTTTCTGTCTCAGGTAAGCGGTTGTGTCTTGGGGAGAACCTGGCCAAGATGGAGCTTTTCCTCTTTTTCACCTCCTTCATGCAGCGCTTCACCATCTCCATGCCTGCTGGGGTGAAGCCTGTGATGGACTACCACTTTGGTGTCACTCTGGCACCACATCAGTATGAAATCTGTGCCACCGTGCGCTAAGAGCACCTTTTTTACCACTGTTCCACAGTTCAGAGAATATATTAAACTCATATTTGGCTTTAAATAAAGATCTCAATGCATGGTGTCCTCTGCTTATATCTTTCGGGCTGTAAAACTTTGAAGAAATTTGGCTCTTTGCACTTCTGTTTTAAGTGTGTCACCTTCCAAGTGGCCTCCAAACCATGGATATGTCAGACATTGTTTTGTACATACGTACATCAAGTCTTCATTTACAAAGATAACATGAGTCACTTTGAAGTGCTTACCTTAAAACATTCTCATAGCCTGAGAGTGGAAAGATTTAAAATTGCTAATTAATTAGCACATGCACAAATGTTTCACTGAATGTCAAAATCCCACAGCAACAAAGCTTTTTGTGAATTTAAGAATCCTAACTGTGGTACTTAATAGGCACCTACATCAATCAAAGATTTCTGTTGCTTTCTCTAATTAAAGTGTAAAAAGTGTCACACATCTCAACAATGTCTATGATCTTTAATCTGCTGATTTGGGGAAAAAGCAATGAAGTGAGCAGAAAGATATGGTATAAGACATAAGTATATGGCATACGATATAAGATACAGCAGAAAATACTATTGGATCTGCTTATCAGACCGGTAAAAGGAAAAGCCAAGGCCATTTTATCTGATAGTGCCCATCCCCTATACTCTGAATTTCAGATTTTGCCCTCTGGCTGTCGGTTCAGATTCCCTCCATTAAGAGGAAGAGGCACAATGCATTTTATTTACCCTCACTGTGTTTTCATATGGTCATGGTTCTGCCATCATTTATTTAATATGACTTGTTACACATCCTGTTGTTGGACTATTGCTGTGTTCTTTTATGTATGCCTTTCTATGAAACCAACTGCTCTCCGGGGACAAAATAAAGTTGAAAATTGAAGCTTAAAGTCTTGAATTTGTCTGGGTTTTTCAAGCACTCCCTGATGATAAATATTAAGCTTCAAACATTTAATGCTAGCACTTTTTGTCCCATTGTTGCAGGTCACTTAAGCACTTTTGAAAAAATATTTATGTAAATGAATCCTGAGTTTAAAATGGATTCTGTACTGTCGAGTACAAACTGTGTGAATCACATTACTAGATGTTAGCTCACTAATGGGCAGCAGGGGTTACCTGCTCGGATGCTCAGCCTGGCTAACACCTGGAGTTTGCAGTGCAGTAGAGTTTCATTTAGTGAAGCACTTTGTGTTACTTTCATAAACATCCCCATTGAGCTCTACCGTAGTTGTAGAAATATAGGGACCGACATTTAATTAAGTCCTGGATCACTGAGTATCCAAATAAAAGTAACATTTACCCTGCATTTAAAGCATAGCTGGCACCAAAATATAGCAAGATTGCAATCCTATAACATGGGCAGTTAAACAGGAAACGCGCATTTCATCATCTAAATCTCTGCTGCAGAACTAGAACTGGTGTCTACATTACCCACAGTGCAACTGAATTACCAGTAAGATCCACAGCTGGAACGGGACAAAACACAGACTCCAAGACCAACAGAGGCCAGTTTGAAAAATTAACAGTACTGAGGTGGTTTTCTTGCTGGGTTTGGTTCCTAGCTGACACTGACTGATGCTTGACCTCTATCTTGCTCCTTTGTCTTTATTGTCCCAGGAGTCAGAGTCTGGTCAGAGCCCTCATGAAAGTAGTAAGTCTTCATCTACTCATGCTGGACTGAGGTCAGACTGGGTACTAGGTGCAAAGGGGCATTGCGAGACAGGAGGGGCTAAGGCTAGCTAGTTAGCATGCTAACTTCAGTAGATATCTCTGCAGCACAATAGATGTCTTTGACATAATGTCAAAACTGTTATTTTTCCACATTATGACTATAACTTTAATTGATTTTTGAATGTTTTAAACTAAAATTCTTACATATAGCTCCTTTGACCGTCTTTCATTGGTGCTAGGCTGCTTAAATTAGCTAAATTGAGCTAAAACAGACAGGCAGAGTATTGTAAGTGCTGTGGTTTTGTCACTGCGAGCAGCTTTTCCAAATTGTGTTGCCTTTTAATTTGTTAGCAACAGAAAAAGAATAGGAAAAAAAGTTTTTGTGGAGCTTTCAAGTTGTGACCACAAAGGAAGTGTTGACGTAGTGTATTGTCACAGAGACACAGTATGAACAGTGTTTTTCACTTTAACATTTAGCTGTGACTAAAAACATGTTCCCCTGTAAAAAGGTCAAAGTATGTCATGTAGATGCCTTTTGCCTGCTTAAACATTACACGTTTTTATAGGAGTGCAATGTAAACAAGGTAATGAACAGCATGTACTGGAAAAAGAAGGCAGATATCAGCACTATACATCGATAAGAGCATGATATACAGTCACGCAATGCAGTTCTGTTATGTCACTGTAAATTGTGACTAATACACAAAAGTAGACAAAGAACATTTATTGAGAGTTGTGTCGTGAAATGATTACATAAGCTTTGTCAGGGAGTAATTCCAGTTCAAAACCTAAGATATCAACCTCAAAACCATCTAAGTGTATTTGTGTGATAGTGTATCTGTAACAGGAATATTCCTTGAAGTGAACTTGTTGAGTAGGATCTTTATGGACGGACAGTTATACTATAAGACAATCATTGACAAGAGTTAAGAGACTGTAGAAAATGTCCACAATAATGACACCATTTTGTAAAAAGAGAGAAAAAATGTAACATTTAATCATTTTCAGCCGCCATACACACACACACACACAACGAATAATGAAACCATTGTACATTTCACATACTGAGGATTTTTTCTCTTTAAAGATAATTGTCTACATATGTCACAGATAAAATAAACAGCCTTTATGATACAGTCATTGTTTATTTCAACAGAGAGGCTACATATAAGGGTGAAGCTGCCCTGAGAGAAGCTACAACACCGTCTCACTAACTCAGTTACAGTTTACAGCTCGTCTCGCTCCAGATCTCGAGTGTTGCCTCGTAACGTTGGCCATCATGTTGTCTGTTGAGTGATGTTTCCTCGTGATGAGGAGCATGTATACAGCATCGCTTATCTGCCCTTCTTCTCTGGACACTGGATTTTATAGCCCACCCTGTAGGCCTGCAGGTACACTCGGGCCTGGTTTATCCTGCAAACACAACCACAACAATTATACTCTGATCTATCTATCTTGACCTATATGGATGTTAAATTATGGTTCACAAATACTACTGTAACACACATCTGATTTACTTATGCCATAGTGTTTAATTAAGAACTTTGTTGGCATGTTCAATCTACTTAAGTGAGCCTATACGGAAGTGCAGATGACAGTAAAGCTCTTGGAAGTCAGTTTTTTTTTTATATGCCTGACACCACACAGTTCTGTGATAAAACACCATCTGCTACTCCCAACAGATAACAGAGGATGTAATAAGAAAACAGGTAACCTGTATTTGGTGCAAAGCTGAACTCCTAGTGGTCCACAGCGGTCCATGTAACTCTCCCTAAACGCCTTTCTCACGGCTCGAGCCATACTGACCACCGTGGTGACCACGGGGCACGTCCTAGGACAAACACAAGCAATACAGTGCCAAAACATATTATACCACTGTCATACTGTATATATCTGCCATAAAGCAAACTCATATCTATACTACTGTTTATGCTATACATATCAGACCTATAGTGTATAAACTGTAGTCATATACAGCTCTTTAATCTTTTTACGATGTTGCCTACAAGCATTTCTCATACTTACAGTTTATTTCTACTTATATGTATACCTGCAATTACCTACTATGACTGCTGCACCTACAGTATGTATCTTAGTGTATTCATTACTCTGTGCATGCTGTTTATACTGTTCATTCTGTACATATCTCAGCATACTCATATAACTACACCTCTCACTGCTGTTTATGTACCCATATATATATATTACTCTACACTTTACTGCCTTTTGCACAGCTGCTAAACTGCATTTTGTTATCTCAATATTTGTAATCTGTGCAATGACAACAAAGTTGAATCCAAAAGAGCATCCATGAGAATAAGATGTACTAATAATTTTAATCCCATGATGTGCCTAAACCCACACACATTTCACCATCAGTTCATCATTGGTGTCTCACATTTATGATAATTATCTTCACACAAGGCATTTATGTAGGTTTTTTGGTCTTTTTATCAAATTACTTGCCACTGTTGTGAAAACTTCCCTTTGCCGTTTGTAACAGCATAAGCTTAATTACACATAACCATTGACCGTAACTATTAGTCTGACTGGGGGACTTTCAGATTGATTCTTACAAGGCCTGAATTTTCCTGATGGACACTGAAGTGAAAAACTAGTCTCAATATATCTTGTATACTACATTGCGCTGATTTAGCCGCTGCGTGTATCAAGCCTTCCCATCTGAGAACTGATGAAGCTTGCTAACACTCATGGGGGCACACCCATTGTTTTCCACATCTGTAAGGGTCCAGTACGTGGGATTTAGAGGGATCTATTTGCAGAAATGGAATATAATATTCATAAGTATACTTTCATTAGTGTATAATCATCTGAATAAATCCTACACATTGGACCATGATTGTACACTATACTTACAGTCTCTCACAGCGCAGGCCTGCAGTGCCCTCTGGACAGGTACAGGTGTTGTGAGGACTGCAGGTGGCTCCGTGTTGGCAGGGCGGCACACAGGGGGTGGTCACCGCTGCAGACACAGCACACAGCAAGAGCCTTAATGCAAAGTGAAGGCAAAGAAGGGTCCTTCACACACACACACACATAAACACAGACTAACCTGTTTCACAGACACTTCCTGTAAATCCTGTGGCACAGCGGCACCTGTTGAGGCCAACACACACTCCACCGTTCTTACAAGGTTTCTGACACTGAACGGGCTCTGAGGGAGACAGAAAAGAGAAAACAGGAATGTGCTCAACAGGAATCAAACTCAAATAGGCTCTAAGTTTGCTGTAAAAGTTGATATTTGAAATGGGACGTCAGTATAACTTTGTAGTTTAAGAAGAGCTGGAATGCACCCTGGGTTGTGTTTAGTAAGCAATTATCATCCGTCCATCCATCCATT
Organism: Chaetodon trifasciatus; assembly: GCA_037975065.1. Classification (NCBI taxonomy): domain Eukaryota; kingdom Metazoa; phylum Chordata; class Actinopteri; order Chaetodontiformes; family Chaetodontidae; genus Chaetodon; species Chaetodon trifasciatus. Next base: position 2,910,659 of record JBBMOE010000022.1, read on the forward strand.
TTCTATAACCTCTTATCCTTTGGAGGATAATGGGGTCGGAGCCTACCTCAGCTGAAACTGGGTGAGAGGAGTATACCCCGGACAGGGCACCACTTCATCACAGGTCTACATTTATCATACAGGCTGTAAAATCCTGCAGCCTTCAGAAGATCAACAAACTCTAACTTTAGCCTGCTTTAGCACTGCTTTAGAGTCTGTGCACAGCGCCACTGACTGGCTGCCTGCAGAACTGCGTGCCCTTCAGTTCCCAGTTCCTCATCCCTTTAATTCTCTGGTGACGCCCTCAGATTTGTTGGAACTTCTTGTTGAGTCCCAAGGCCCAGGCTGGCATTACTGCCAGAAGATATCATAACATACAGACAGTATAGATACAAAAGTGTTTAGCTACATAAGTAAACAGGTTGATGCAAAACATCACTGTTGTCATTGTCACTTGTTACAAAAACAATCAAAATAGCAGCAAGGAGGAGGAGAAATATATATCTATATATAATATATATGTAAGAATAGATAGACACAGTACAGATAGAGCAAGTGTGATCTCACCGATCTGGCAACGAGCTCCTTGCCATCCACTGACACATGTGCATTTGTTAATATCCACACATCTTCCCCCGTTTTGACAAGCAGGAGTGCACAGGGCTGCAAAACACACACACAGCAATAGAGGCAGGTTTGTATATCAAACATGGGTAATCCAGACGTCACAATTTTCAGATTTCTAATTAGATTTTTAATAACCCATATTTTACCAGGCAGTGCTGCTGACAAACATGGAGGCAGGGAGGTAGAAATGACATGTTACAAACCCAGAAGTACCTGCATGCCTGGCTAACTGACCAGACGCATTGGTGGTTTTGTTACTCACGCGAGAGGCACTGGGGGCCGGTGTAGTCAGAGGGACACTGGCAGGTGTCAGGCCCCACACAACGACCACCGTTAGCGCAGGGCAGCTCACACACCGCTGAGGGAGACATGAAGAAAAGTCAAAGCTGGATAAATACAAATGGTAAAAGATGAAAGAAAAGGTAAGAGAGAAATAAGGTTTTAATAAAAACAGAGAAGTGTGGCACATTATGAAGACAGTAAACTAAAGCTGAAAAATGTATAGTATAAGAGCACAAAGCACCTCAGCACATGAGCTGGTGAATAAGCTGGTGAACGTAAAGTAAGACTCATAAAATCAGTGCAGAAAGACTTTCAAAAAGGTTAGGGTGACCAAATGTGACCATCTTCTTATTGCTCATGCAGCAGTGACTTTAAGCATAATGTGCTTTGTTTACTCAATGTAACACCTATACCCCGGTCTCCAAAGAGCCTGCTGGTACTCAAGTTGGGGCAATCCTCATTAATGTCTGTGTCAGAGGTGATGTACCTGTATGGCATCCTGCTCCGGTCCAGCCAGGAGGACACAGACACTTGTTCCAGCGCATACAGGTGCCCCCGTGGGCACAGGGTGGGGAGCACATGGCTGAAACAAACAATGGATTTCACACATCCATTTCTCACAGCAATGTTTGTTTTTGCATTTGCATCATTAAGTTGAGTCCCAGTCAGCACGCCCTGAAAGAGAGCTTCTGCAGGGCTTTCCATCACAGTTTGTAACGTGACATAAATATTATGTCTGTAGGATGCTAGCACTATGCAGAACATGCACAAACTGCTAATACCTCATGCTCATACCTCCCTGGCCACACTCAGTTCTTTCAGCTTAAGTCCTTCACCTCACAGCCCTCCCCTGTTACTTCAGGTGTGCCCCAGGGCTCTGTCCTGGGGCCCCTCCTCTTCATCATATACCTTCTCCCCCTCGGAAATATCTTCCGTAAACATGGTATCCACTTTCACTGCTTCGCGGATGACACCCAGCTCTATCTTTCCAGTAAACCTAACTCCACTCTCCCACCCTCCTCCCTCACCCACTGCCTTCCGGAAATCAAATCCTGGTTCACCGCAAACTTCCTCAAATTAAACAGTGATAAAACTGAACTTCTTATTATCGGCACCAAATCCTCCCTATCCAAAGTTGACAGTTTTTCCCTCACCATAGACAGCTCCACAGTGTCCCCCTCCCCACAGGTTAAGAGCCTGGGTGTCACCCTCGACAGCTCACTTTCTTTCCACTCCCACATTAATAACATCACTCGGTCTGCATATTTCCATCTACGCAATATTAACCGTCTCCGCCCCTCTCTCACCCCTCAAACCACTGCCATTCTAGTAGACAGCCTCGTCACCTCCCGTATTGACTACTGTAATTCACTCCTCTTTGGTCTCCCCCACAAATCCCTCCATAAGCTCCAACTGGTCCAAAACTCTGCAGCCCGTATCATCACCCGAACCCCCTCCTTTCACCACATCACCCCCGTCCTCCAGCAGCTCCATTGGCTCCCGGTCAAATTCCGTATCATGTTCAAAATCCTTCTCTATACATTCAAAGCCATCCACAACCTCGCCCCCCCCTATTTGTCTGATCTCCTCCACATTACCACCCCCTCTCGTTCCCTCAGGTCTTCCTCCTCCCTTCACCTCTCCATGCCCTCTGCCCGCCTCAGCACCATGGGGAGCAGAGCTTTCAGCCGCTCTGCTCCCCAACTCTGGAACTCTCTCCCACCAGACATCCGTAACATTGTTTCTTTACCCCAGTTCAAATCAAGACTCAAAACTCATCTGTTTCAATCTGCATATTCGCTGTAATTTCATTGTTTTCTTGCAATTGTCGCGTTATTTTTGTCTGTTGTTTTTTATTTATTTTTTGTGTTTTTAATCTTCTGTAAAGTGTCCTTGAGTGTTGTGAAAGGCGCTGCCAAATAAAATGTATTATTATTATTATTATTATTAATAGGTTTGTACCTGAGCAGCCCAGTCCAGGGTAGCCTGGAGGACAGTCACAGCTGTTTGGGGCCACACACACTCCATAGTTGTGACAGGGAGGGTTGCACACAGCTGGAAAGGCAGAGAATTCCACAATTTTGAATGTTTAACTTATGAAATCCGGTGGAAAGCAGTTCCTTTTGCCAACACTGTTGTCTGCAATATTTATCATGATAGACGGATTACGTGTTCGATGTTTGACTCACGCTGGCACTTGGTGAGGTCATCAGTTCGTGCTTCATAGCCTTCCCTGCAGGTGCAGTTGAACCCACCAGGATGGTTCAGGCAGAGCTGCTCACAGCCTCCGTTTGTGAAGTCCCCACACTCATTGACATCTTATGATAAAAGATAGTGGGACAGGTAAACAGGCAGACGCTCCAAAACAGCAAAAACAATCTCGACCTGTCTGTTCATTTCCTCTTGGACTGAAAGACCAGGACAACTTGGCTCTGTGGTGAGGGCTGATCGTCCAAGAAAAATTTGGCCAGGGCTGATCTGTTCAGAGTTGTTTGCCATAAAGAGCCTTTTTTTTCCAGCTGATGTGATTTGTATTTATGAATACCTTCAGTCTGGCAAGTGCAGAATGGATGAGAAGCTATCATTGCAACCATGCAAAACCCTGAAACCTTTCCAGCTCTTCACTGCTTTTATCTGTTTGACTTCAGCAGTAAATGTTTGCAAAATTATGCCTGGGCGACACTTGTATGCTTGTTTCAGAGTGAAGACTGAAGGCATTCAATTGTTTTCAATGATATGCATTTAAAAGTAAAAAAATCATTTGCTGCTCCTCAATATCCAATAACATTAGCTGTTCCCGAAATCCCTTTAAAATATACTGAAATGAATAAATAAAGCTCTTGACCCAGCTTTTCTGTGTTAAAACTTTGCATGACTGAATATATACAATCAGAGCCCACAATGTCATCAGAAGCGAGCAGCTCATCGGTGAAGGTGGAAGCAGTGCGAGGAGTGAAAATGAAGTCTCACCCAGGCAGCTCCTCAGGTCATTGCCCAGCTTCCAGCCTGCTCGACAGCTACACTGGACCTGACCCTCAGCCCTCATAGTACACAAGTGCTCACAACCACCATTTCTCAGCTTGCAAGATGTAACATCTGTTCAGGTGAGAAAGAAGTTATTTAAGCATTGAGTATTTACAGATTACAACAATGTTTAAGGCAGAGCTTAAAAGATTGTGTCATTTTCAAACAAAGGTGTCCCAAACATCTTAATTTCAGCTTCTGAACTGTGAAATTTGCTGCTATTTTTTCACTTACTTGATAGTAAAAAGAGTAAACTGAGATATTGCATTTAATAAGGAGCGACAACCTGCAATTAATTAGCTAAAGTTCTTATTTGTATCGTTTTTAAACAACTATCTACTATTTAATATTATCTGATAATAAGTGAGGTACAGAAGGTATACGTGTGGGACTGACATACAAGCTCTATGAAAGACTGTTAGAATGTGTGTAAAAAAGAGCGCTGTGTGTAAAACTGTGATAGCTGAGCTACAGCGTGATCACAGAAAACAAAAACTGAAGTAATAAGAGAATGGAAAAAGAGTTTGCCTAAGTAAGTCATTGCTGTAACTTCTTGGTAAAAACCTGAAAAATCTAAATAGCATGACGTCAACAATGTAATTAGGAACTTACTGCTGCATGAAAGGTTATCTGTGTCTAGCAGCAGCGGAGGAGGGCAGTGGCAAGAGTGTCCTCCTGGAGAGTTGCTGCAGGTGTGAGAGCAGCCACCGTTCTGAAGTTTACACTCATCAATGTCTGCATAAACACACAATCACACACAAGGTAAATGTCTCTGTTGGACACCCTTATCTCCGCTATGCACACAAACAGAGTGAGCTAACATATTCATGGAAGCTTTTGTCTCTGCAGCATGCGGGTATATCAGCCTGTTTAAGTGACTGAAATGAGCAGGTAAACATGGAAAAAATGAAAGAGTGCCGGGGCGTGACTGACCCACACAGGTGTAGCCATCAATGTGCAGCTGGTAGCCGGGCCTGCAGGAGCACTGGAAAGATCCCTGAGTGTTGACGCAAATGTGCTCACAGGTCCCATTCGGTGCCAAGCACTCATCCACATCTGGGGGATCAGAGACATTAAGTTGACTTTTTGGTTACGGGAAAAGATGGCTTGATGTAATGGCTAATTGAGATTTGTGTCAAAACAACATTTGCAATTCATTTCATCACTTGTTTTGAAAAGCTTGGAGGGCCAGGTGAGAGGGATTTGCAACAGAAGACAAGTTGATAAGAGGCTGCTTGTTTGGATCAGGGGACCAAAACTGGCATTGGCTTATGAGGATGATACACAGGTCCTCCTATTGAGTACATTGACTTGAAACCCCTTCCTCTACTTAGGTGGCGACAATGGTTTTGAACTACTGTGCCGTCACGTAAGCCCAGCAGGAATCAAACTTCTATAGTCTCTTGAGTAGATGTGGCTCAGGAAGTGGAGCGGTCCTTCAACAATCGTGCTGTCTGCTAATCACAGGAATGCCAGAACCCTCCCCACTCCTCCTGTCCATATGTTGAAGTGTCCTTGGGCAAGACTGAACCCCATGTTGCTTCCTCTGGGCAGGCCAGCGAGGTAGCTCCACCACCATTGGTGTATGAGTTCTAAATGGGAGCATGATTTAAAAAATTAACATCATGCTGTATTGAAGAAGACTTTAAACAAGGGATTGAGACCATAAACTCATTAGGAAACCAGTCCCTGAGTTAATAGATCAAGTGAAAAGTAGGCTCATTTTCTCATAAGCTACTCATCCAATCACACTTCATTTTGCTGTCAGCGGAGTCGCCCCCTTGTGGCCATTAGAAAGAACGCAGGTTTAAGGCACTTCAGACTCAGGCTCCGTCCACTATTTAGACAGTCTGTGTGATAAACTCATGTTTGCAGTTGGTGTGAAGGGATTAACACCCTGCACTGTATTTTACCTGTGCAGTTGCGTTCATCCTGGTCCAGCTGGTAGCCTGAGCCACACTGGCAGCTGTACCCTCCCAACTCGTTGGAGCAGTTGTGTTCACAGTGTCCGTTGTTCACAGCACATTCATCGACGTCTGTAAACAGGGACAATCCTGAAGGACTCATGTCTGGTGAGTGCTGTGTGACCAGGTGCTGCTGGCCCACTCAAGTACTGACACAAGTGTCACTGACAGGGACTGAGTGATACTGAGCACCACTAGTAGCACACAAGTGGAAAACACACAAACTCACACACTGTTTACCCACCAAAACAAGTGTGTCCATCTCCATTGAAGCCCTGGTAGCACTGGCAGAAATAAGAGCCAATGATGTTGCCACAACGAGCGTTGGTGTCACACCCGTGACTACCTGACGCACATTCGTTCTCATCTGGAGAGAGAGTCCACACACATTTTTAAAAAACCAGATCCAAAACTCAGTTCATTTCTCATTCAATAAACATTATTCTGCCACTCGGGATAATTTCAATGGAAGTCATAACAGCGAGCATTAAAACACACGCACACAAGGAAGCTGACCCCGTCTGCAGGAAACACAGTTTTCCACGGAGGGACGTCAGCACTAATTGCTTACCTTCGCAGTGTGTGCCGTTTCCCCGGTAACCTGGTCGACAAACACACTTGTAGCTCCCAAGCGTGTTCTCACACACACCCTGACCATCACACACCGCAGGGCTCTCCGCACATTCATCCACATCTGGGACAGAGACAAGGGACACACAAAGAGAATGCTACATGCATACAGTACACAGCTTTTTCATTCACTTACCGCTCCACCTTAATTTGCCATAAAATGTTTTACTCCTGATTTAAAAGCATCATGTCACCAAACCCTAATCAAGTCCTTAATAGGCATAAGTAATTTAATATTTTGTCCCAGCATGACAATGGGAAGCTGTTGTGTTAATTTGTGAGAGCATTTTCTTTTCCCGGATCTTCGATTTCCCTTTGTCCCCCTCCACCTCAATTACTTTGACATAGCAGTGTGTGAAGAAATGGTAATTGTGGAAATAGCAGCAATATATGTATAAAAAAAAGTAATGATGTATTACAAGAAACTGACCCTTTCCAAACAGTCCAAACTTTGCTTATACCTTGAAAGTTTAAACCCTTAAAAAGCAAGCAGCACATGTTAAGCACAGGCAGCGCATCATACCTTGACACACGGAGTAGTCTGGACACACAGGACCTGAGACCAGAAGTGCAGAAGAATCACAGAGAAAACAGAAGGGAGACATAAAACAGAGACAGCATTTGCAAGAGTATGGGAAATATTTGAGATGAAGAGAGGAAATTAGACATTAAACCAAAGGTGAAAGAGAGAAGAGAGGCATCGGGAAACAAAAACAAAGAATGACAAAGCAAGCGAGCAGCAAAGCAGCAGACTGAAGCTTTCTAATCCTACAAAGTTTTCCTTTCTATCAGTGGGAGTTATTAAGTCTGGACCAACTCGAGCAAAATATAAGGAATCACGCAACACCAGATCAAATCTGGACATCAGTCTTATCCATCTGCAGTGAAGCTTAACCTTACCAACACAGGCGGGGGCCTCTGCTCTGAAGCCTGGTTGGCACTGGCACACAAAGCTGCCGGGAGTGTTCACACACACGTTTCCCAGCTCACGGCGACAGTGCTCCTCGAAGCTGCACTCATCTACATCTACAGAGGAGAGAAAGCAAGGGCTGTAAATCTGTAATGTAATGGTGTGTCAGCCTGTGTTTTACCATGATTATGTTTTCAGCAAAATGCTGTTGTAATTATTTGTTAGTATGCAGGCTGGTATGTTGTTTGAGAGGTCAACAAGACACACAAACCCTGTCAAAGACCCCTCACTGCTACCTCAGTGTACATTTTTCATTGTACATCCACGTGCTGCATTCATACACACCAGATGCTCAGCCTCACCTACACAGCTTTGTCCATTTAGAGCCATTACATATCCTGAAGGGCATGTGCAGGTGAAGGAGCCCGGGCTGTTCCTGCATTCGGCATCACCCTGACAGGCCTGCAGGCCCGTCACTGCAGCCAGAGCGCACTCATCAATGTCTGTAAAACCCACAAGGCACACGCGCGTTATGAACATACTACACAGGCAATCATTTCTGAAACTCTACTTCCAACACACTCTCACACACATACTGCACATCCTCTCTCGCACACACAGATGCTGACAAACCCTGGCACCCTTCAGCGCCCATCAGGTAACCACGGAGACAGCTACACGAGTAAGAGCCGGGGTTATTAGCACAGCTGGCATTAACGCCGCATGGTCCCGGCGCCTGTTGTTCGCACTCATCAACATCTGTTGGGTAGAGAGAAGATAATATGCTGCATCTAAGTGACACTGACACTGTAATCAAATAAGCACATAAAACAGGCTCTGCTGCCAAAGTGCCACATGTGGTATATTGATGGATAATATTTAGTTTGGCAGTGAAGCTGCTACTACTCAAAGTGTGTATTCTTGCTGAATTCACACAAAAAAAATTTATTTCCCAAGTTGGATGCATTTCCAATTCATCGACATTACACACAGCACCTTTAGTGAAGCACTGGCTCTGATTCTGCCCCATCTCACCTTTACACCCTGCAGCTGCCTCCAGAATGAAGCCCACAGGGCAGGTACAGCTGTCATCATCACCCTTCACCATGCCAGATGGACAGCCACAGCCTGTGCCGTTCGCCTGTATCACCTGGTTTCCTGGACACCCGGGAGTAAGACTGGGACTCGGAGCAACTGTGGTCAAGGAAGCTGCTAATGTTAAAAGAATAAATGGGCAATTTTAGGAGGAACTGAAGGGCAAAGCAAAAGAGAAACACAGCAACTGCCAAAAAAACTCACAAGTGGCAGGCGTGCGGCTCGGTGTAGTTTCACTCAGATTTCCAATGGCGTTCTCAGTCACCTCAGTCTAAAACAGGAAAAACCAGGATCTTAACTCAAGCCATCACATCCAACAAGGAGAAATCTAACATGGAAATATGAAGGTTTTCACTGGCCTGGCTCTTGGGGAGCTCCTGCTCTGTGTGTTTCAGGACTTCATTTTCATTTTCCTCAGGGCTGTTCAGAGGCTCGGCCGCAGACGAAACCAGCAGCAGCATAGCTGACAGGAGAGTCCAGAGGTGGGCCATCACCTGAGTCTGTGAGGACAGCTCAGAGAGTTTAATAAAGCATAAAACCACTGTTAAAAAAAGCTGCTGCTATCTGTTATTGCCCTAAGGACCCACCCTATTTACACCACATTGTATATGTATATCAATCCCTCTGTATGTCCTGTAAAAATGGCAAAATTGACAATAAAGCTGACTTTAAGTGAGAATTACTGCAAAAGATAAATGAGTTTATCAGGGCTGCAACTAACTCTTGCTTTCATTGTGGATTAACCTGTTGATTATTTATTAATTTAATCGACCAGTTGTAGAAAATGATGAAAAACATTGATCAGTGTTCCTAAAAGCATAAGATGACATCCTCAAATGTATTGTTTTGTCCACAACCCAAACATATTCAGCTTACTGTCAGAGAGCAGAAAAGAAAGAGAAAATAAGAGGCTGGTATCAAAGAATTTTGACTTTTTTCTTTGAAAAAAAAAAAAAAATACTCTTCCATTCCCAGAATAGCTGATGATGAATCCACCAGTTCACAGTGCAGCTCTATAGTGAAATGACCCTCATGAATTGTGTGCAGCAGTCCCACCAGCCACACAGTGCATGTCTAGGCATGCGAAACAACACAGGGCTAAGAGCACCCTGTTATTAAGTTAACATCAAACCCCTGGGCTGTCTGCACAGAACAAAAGAGATTTACAGCAGCTGGAGCAACTGCAGCACAGACACATGTTTAAGATAAAGCCAGCTGAATTTTCTGTGAACTTCATGTATGAAAAGCAGTTTCTAAGGAAAACTTGAGCGACAAGAAACTCTGAAGAAAAAAAAAAAAAAAAACAGAATTCCGTGGAACTTACTTATATTATGATGCGACACCCGAGCTGAGTAAAAGTGGAACAAACTCGTTCCAGCTGACTTACCCGGGTTAGATCTACTCGCACTTCTAAACCGGGAGACAGAGACACGGACACAGCGAGTTATCCAGATGTCAGAATGAGCTTCTCGTCTTCTCCAGATGCGGACTCCTGCAGCCGCGAGCCTGCTCTGTGTCAGTGTGAGCTGGGGGGCTGTACACTGCAACGGTGACTCCACATCCTGTCCAGGAACTCTGCACTTCCCATTCCACGAATCCCACAGAGAGAGCTGGAGAGGAACAGGCCCCGCTGGCGGCTCAGGGATGCCCCGGCGCTGAACCCTGACGCGGGGGTCATAAAGCAGTCCGGAGGCTCGGTCAGCCAGGGGACGCGGAGGGTCAAAGAGGCTTGGCATGGCAGTTTATTAGAGGGAGAAAGGAAGCCAGCACTGAGAGGTGTGAAACAAGTAACTTCTGCATCACAGTTTACCGTTAAAGATACTGAAGACCACATGATGGCAGCAGGTGACTTCTCTTTGAGGTCAGTCACCTTGAGAGAAATAGAGATAATCATCAAAAAAAAAAGACTTCTGCTGCAGTTTAGATGTTATGAATGAAGTGAAGTTTCATGCCACTTTGCTTTGTGACTGGAGAAAAAATAGATATAGATGAAGAAAATACTCTGTTGTAGCAGGAAGGGGAAAAGGAAATGACAAAACAGTCTCTTCCACCTGAGCTGGAAAGGAAGGAGGAGGGAGACGATAAGTCAGTCACACCTGAGAGCTAAAGAGAGGGGAGAAATCAAACAAAGGAGGCTTGAAGGAGGACTGACATGAAGTGAGAAGTGAGAAAGAAAGAAAAGGAGATAACTCAAAGTTTGATTCAGTTTGCCAGATTAATTAAAAGAAACAGTGAAGTAAACCGAGTGTTAAGGACGGTCTGAAAGTTGTGTGTTGAACTGGAGGAAGAAGCTGATCCCTGGAGCAGGTGGAAAAGAAGCTGATTCTACTGTCCTTGGCCTGTTTGGATGCAGTGGCAAACATCTCTGTCCGAGTTGGGTGATGAACTTCAAGCAGATAAGTCCCTTTTTCCTGAAACTCTCCTGGCTTCTCCTAACGTCTGACCTCAAGCTACGCTGTTTTTTCTCTCCCCTCAAACATACATCCCTCTGAACTGAATTACATTCACCCCCCCCCCCCCCCCCACACACACACACACACACACACATTCATCCTTCTGAACTGAAAGATACCCAACTATACACACGCACACACACACACATCCACATACACACAATTTGCATTCATCATTACCTGATGTGGACTGTTATTATTTATTTAATGAACTTTTGATTTTTTGGTGATTATTCTCTGAATATTTCATTTGAATTTGGTTTCTGTTTTATGAATGGACATTTATTAACTGAGAGACATTTGAGTTTGATTATTGACCTGATATGTTTTGATTAATTTTTGATTGAATATAAGAAAACTGACTAACTGCATTGATTGGTTGTGTTTTATTGTGTGGTTTTGTAGCTAAGAAGCCAGCTGTCGGGTTATTTCTCAAAGTTCTAGTAGTATTTGTTTTAAAATATTGGCAGGTCATTTTTTTGAGTATTCTCCTGTCTGGCGCCCAACATTATTTCTTATTTTGAGAAACTTCTACGCTACACTGTCCTGCCTTCAAAATGTATGTGACAGTACTCATGCAGAATGGCCCTTTTCAGAATAATGATGATTACTGGTGTTTTAATCATAATCCAAAAATCATGATGTAATAATACAATATATATTATGATTACTGGTGCATTTGTAAGTACATTTCTTTAATGTTGCAGTTTGTAAAGGTACGCCTCATTTTCTACTTTGCTTTCAACAGGTAGCTTGTGAATTTCACCAAGGGATCAATAAAGTCCATAATATTGTCCATTATATACTGTATTATTAATCTTAACCTTAGCTTTAGTTGTTGTTTTACTGTATTTGCTTTATCTTTGTAAAGTGTACTTGAGTGTCTAGAAAGACACTTACATACATAATAATACATAAAATGTATTATTAACCTGCAAATTAACCAGTAACTAAAAGCATCAAATGAATGTAAAAAGTACAATATTTCCCCCTGAAATATAGAGCAGTCTGCTTCAGGGTCATTCCAATGAGAGAAACCTGTGAATTACATCCCGCCTGATGGTGCAAACATCTGGGGTTTCAGTGACAGCAGAGTGAGTGGACCAGGTGACAAAATCTTAAGCTGGAACTGTCCTTTAGAAAGTTTAAAGTCCTAAAAAGGTCTTGATTGAATATGCCACATCACAGGGCTTTGCCATCTCTGTCCATGCGTCAGCTGAGTCGTTGGTTTACTTTTTATCTGTGAAGCCATTAACGTCATCTTGGAATCATTATCTCAGATCAAAGACATACCGTAAGTCTTATGTGTGTTCCTAATGCATGGAAAGAAATGGGAAAGCAAGCCTTTGTGTTTTCTGCTCCAGGAGCCACTTGGAATAGTCTGCAGGGTATGAATCTGATACATCGAGAAGAATTCAAGGCTAAACTCTTTAAACGAGTCTGTTCTTATAAAACTTTTAGTATTATTATCTGGTTTTAGTGTTGTCTTATCTGTTGTTTGTTTTATCGTCCTGACCAGGTCGCCGTTGCAAAAGAGGTTCTAAACTTCACTGGGAACTGGTTAAATAAAGGTAAACTGTACTAATTTGTTGTCAGTTAACTAGAGGACGTCTGGTCCTGTGCTGCTTATAACCAGTGAGCAGCTCTGCTGGATGATGATAGTGCCTTGCCTCAAGGGCAACTCAGTAATCTTTGTTATTTAGCTGATTGTGTTACTATTCCCATTTCCTGTCCAGATGTTGCGTATCTAAACATTATCTGGACTGTCTCGAACATGTATTGTTTGCCAAAAATGTGTCAATCAGGGATACATTTTCTGCATTTGCAGGATGCTCATTCAGAGAGGTGCAGACTAAACAGCAGTGGAAGCTTCATTGTACATCATTAAAATTACAGCAAACCAAATCCAAGTGTAGAGAATAATGTGATTATAACACGCTAAAAAAGCTAATTTATTTTGTGCCTGTGGCAGTGACTCTTTAAATGTCTGCAGTCCTTTATATGCAGAGGAGAAGTGTAAATAATGAAAGCCCTCATGTCAGTACATAATATAATGAGAAGGACCAAATGTGTTGTGGTGGTTTTAATTGTTTTTCTCCTTGGAAACAAGGAAGGAATAACTGGAAATATAACATGGCCTACACACCTGATCTATGAACAGCTTCCCTTAAACAAGTAGAGACCCCCTTATTTCAACAGTTTGAAGATAAAGATGCTGGTTGTTTAAAAATAAAATAAAAAAAAAAAGCACAAACTTTTTTGGGCCTTGCTTTTAAGAGTAAATTTTATTAAGCTTTGCCTCATGAAGCAAAATAGAACTTTAATAAAATACTTTCATACTTCACAACATCAAGATTATCAGGAAACGGGTTGCAGAGAGCCATAAAGAAGCTGAGTGAAATAAATAATAATAATAATCTATGCTTGCAAGAACCTGTTATTTTCACAACATATTAAAGCATGACAGAAACAGGCACAGGAAAAGCAGAAACACTCAAATGCAACAAAAGTGACTAGAAAACATCAGACTGACAGCGACTGGTTTATGTATTCAGTTTAAGGCAAATGTCTCATTTACATAAAATAAACTTCACTGTAAGAGGATTGTGGATGGTGCAGAACTGGGCCTTAATTTGATGTTTTTTAGGATGTTGTATCTTGATGAAGTAGTTATAACACATAAAGAATACAGATGCAGAAGGTCACAAAAAGAGATCTACCACAAATTTGGTAATTATGGGCACCATATCTCCAGTTTTATCATTCCTTTTTTAATCATGCAGTTGAAAACACTGTATAGTATGTTAGCAGGCATGGCTATGTGCTATGATATTCAAATCATTTAGAACGAATTCCTTGATAAAATGTCTGGTCATGTTTTCTAGTCCTTTGCTGATTTCTTTCATATTGGTGGAGTCGAGCACACGACACACATAACACATAACCTCTTAAAGTGACATGGTTTTTAGCGAAATTCAAGAATGTGCAGGTATTTATTGCAAAACAAAACCGACACTATAGCAGCTCACAGCTTTGCATGAGTAGACATTTCAGACATTCATTAAGCTGCACTCTACAACATCAATATCAACAGAGGAATTTCATTTTTCCCTTGATTGTCACTGAATGAATAAATAAATAAATACTATACAAACGATTCAAGTAGCCTCAATAAGTACACAGGACAAAAGAAAGCATAAACATACTTACAGTACATCTACTGATCAATCGGAGCTTCCTACGGGCTGAGATAATCTAAATAATATGACATGAATGATATAATACAAAGTTAGAATGCCAACGAATAATACGAAAGTCATTCATAATGATAATAATACATTTTAACTGTCAGGTGCTGAGAGATCATTTGTGCTTCACTTGGCAGCAGATGATAAGAGAAAGTCTGGAATATGACATGTTCAACAGGCTACCTCTGTCTTACTTCAGCACAGTGAAATTATCATTCTTTCATTTTACCAGTCAGGCCTCCAAGGACCTCTTCAGGCTGACCTTTCTAAAGTTGCTGCCACAGTGTCCAATGGGATACACACATGAAAGTGATGGGACCTGCACTGAAGTGTGTGTGCGTAAAACATCATGAATTTTCAGAATCATTCTCTGCTGGAAAGTTGACCTCCATCCCGAAGGAGTGCAGGCAGCAAAAAGGTCTGTGATAGAGTTTTGAATGGTACAGATTCAGGCTGCAGCGGTGCATGGCCATCAACCACTGGCGTTGTGCTATCCGTGAATGTTCAGTTAGCACCATCAGAAGGGTGTGTCCATCTGGCTGCCCTTTGCGGCAGGTGACACCACGCCATAGCTCCGCTCCTGCCATCTCAGCCACTGCATGTGGACCTCTTTCTGGACCTGGCAAACATACACACAACAAATGCAGTTTTTGGCAAACCAGTAAGATGATGCTGTTAAAACTCATGTGCCACATATTTCTGTTTAATAATTGATACAAATAATATGATACAAATACACTTATTTGCTCTCTTGTCAAGAGTTTGATGAGAAAATCAATACCAATATGAAGCTGCAGCCATTAGCTTGCTGTTTTAGCTCTTAGCTCAGCACAAAGACTGGGGTTTAGAGCTAACCTAGTTCTGTTTAAAGTTATGAAATCTGCAAACTAGCGCTTATAAATATGTTTCATATTGTATCATCTGCACAAAAATCAAAGTGTTTGAACAAGAATTTGCTGTACT
The DNA here is from genome assembly GCA_037975065.1 of Chaetodon trifasciatus. Lineage (NCBI taxonomy): Eukaryota > Metazoa > Chordata > Actinopteri > Chaetodontiformes > Chaetodontidae > Chaetodon > Chaetodon trifasciatus. The sequence continues at coordinate 2,925,834 of JBBMOE010000022.1, forward strand.
ATGAGAGATAATGTGCAGGATTACATCTTAGGAGGATCTGTTTCAACCTGTTCCCAGTCTTTATGCTAAGCTAGGCTAACTGGCTGCTAGGCTTAACTGAGCACCAAGTGTGCAGTATCAGTCTTCTCATCTAATTCTCTGCAAAAACAAAAAACCTGAGCAGTAAATCATGTGATCACCTTGCAGAGATGAGTCATATTCTGCGCATTAATGGGGTATTAGCAACATTTTTGAAGCATTAAAAATAATTTCCCCTGACATCGCACAATATTCATTGATAAACAGCTGTAATTTTTTAAATCAGTTTTTTCATCTGCAGATGAGGATGTGATAAAAGCTATATTAGAGTGTTACCCCATGTGGCCCTAAAGCACCAAACAGATGAACACAGATTGTGAATTACTGTGTCCTGAGTATTATACACAGACTGGTGTCGCCCTCAGGCTGTGTGGGGTTGGCCTCACATTAGTCTTGGTGGTTACATAAGTGCTCGGGGTCCTTCCATTATGCAATGAGGGGAAGAGAAGTGTCAAATTATCTTCCATTTTAAGGCCTGACAACCCAAAACCTCACTCCTCACTGGCATATGATCTGGGTACACAGGTTCATTATGCAACAGAGAGCTGTAAATTATCTGTGTGATTTGTTCAATGTGTTGAAAGCAGTAAATGCTTGAGTGTGGCGTGGCTTGTACTGACCTCTTGATTGAGAAAGCAATAGAGAATTGCAACAAGAAGCCCCTGTAGGAGAGACAGTTTTAGCTGTTAACATTTAGGAGCAGTACACATCACTAAAAGGTTGCTCATGTGAAGACAGCTTAAATGTCAGACACAAGTGAAAGCTCATGGGCTGAAGAATGAGAAATAAAAATAGGTCAGTCCATTATATTGGGCTCACACAGCCGGCAAACGAGAGTCAATAATGACAGGTTTGAGTTCATACCTCAATAATACACTGCTGAGAGCCATATATAAACTGAAGGAGGAGGCTGTAAACTGTGCTGCCCCTCCTTTTATCTTTACAATGAAACACGCAGAATAAAATTTGTCTTTCTTGTTTCATCTCTTTCATAAACAAAGCTTGTGTTACAGCTATGTAGGCCCTTTTGTGACTAGTAAATTCCATGCTTATATCACACTTCTGCGGCTTATTCGTTTGAATAAAGCGGAGCAGGAACTGAATCCAGTTTGGGGAGCTGGCTGGCAAACAGCTCGTGCCACATGTGACATAAAAGCCATTTGGCCTTTCTGTGGTTACATGTGTTTGGCAGATGCAAACACTGAACCAAACTTGCACTCTCAGCAACACAGTATTGCTAAGCCATTTTCCACTAATTAACTTCTTTGTTGTAAACTTTTCTTTTGAGCATATAACTGATATTTAACACCAAACAGAAATTCTGTATTAAATCTGCTTCTCAAATTGAGATCTCTTTAGTCATGCTATCTGTGTGGCTCTATGGCAATGTCAGTTTGTTTATTCTGTCGCCCTCTTTGGTCCAGATATAAATATCTCCATTACATTTTGTTCAGACATTCATGTCCCACTCACAATGAATTGTATTCACTTTATTGATACCCTGATTTTTCCTCTAGCGTCATCATCACGTCACAAAATGCCATTTTAAGACTAAATACTTGCAAAACTAATGACATTGCCATCTGCCTCATCAGGCTTTTCATTTAGTTAGCAAATGCTTGTATGCTAACATACTAAACAATGAACATGGCAGCCATTATATCTCCTAAATGTCAGCATTTCATTGTGAGCCTGTAAACATGCTGATGTTAGCATGTAGCTCAAAGCCCTGCTCTGCACATAAATACAACCTCACAGAGCTGCTAGCATGGCTGTAGACCCTCGGTCTTCTTTACATAAGTCATCTGCTTAGAAGAGAATTTCAACCTGAAATTACCTTGAACATCTTATTAAACACATTTGTGAATACAACTTCCAGAAGTGCATGGACTATGAAAAAATGAGGAGAAAGCAAAGCAAATCCAATTACATAAATGCCTTTCAATTCTAGGCAAGTGAGTAAATAATCTATTCATGATAATGTCTAAATTAGATGCACTTATTTTGCTTCTCATGTTCAAACAATTTCTTTTGGAAAAGATAAGTGGTATAAAGCGTTGCAAAGCAGCACAACACAATGTGAGATGACAGTATACAGTAAAATTTTGAACATGCAACATGTTTCAGTTTCTAAATATACTGCTACTTTCAACCAAACTATTTGAATTACTGAAAGGATCCTACTAAATCTATTTTATCTCTTTTAATCTTATCTATTTTTTTTTTTTGTGAGATTATATTGTCTTCATATTGTCATGTTATGTGTATTATTTTTCCTGTATTGATAAAAGAAAAAGAAAAAAACACGAGTTCATTACAAGATACTGTACAATAACTACTCTAGAGAGAGATCATATTCTGGCTATGGGTTGGAGCGTATGTGTGTGTGTACTTTCCGGTTACTTAAGCATGTTAAGCATTGCTGTCAGAATATCGAGTGTTAATAGGTGTGTTTGTGTACCTGGAAGGATCCCATGCACAGCTCGATACAGAGGCGCAGGTTAACATTGAAGTAGTCGGGCAGAAAATTGAAGAACATGTAGTGAGTACCAAACAAAGGGATGAGGAGGAGGGTGGACTTAGTCAGGCGTCTGTTGCACAGAAGGAAAGAAACAAGATGCAAGAGGATAAGGTACCTCAGGGAGCTGTTGATAGTGCAAGGCTTATCTGAACACTGCCCCAGATAGCATCATGCATGAAGACACACCAATCATCACGTCAGTCAAGAGTGTGTGCGTCAGTCTGCACACAGCTTTTGTTTATGCGTGGAAAGGTAGTAGTGCATGAGTCAAAGTGAGGATATTAACATGTAAGTGCAGAGGTAATGTTTTCTATGCATAGAGGAACATATCAATCTAGGTGGTGCAATTAAGTCAAGCATCACTTAACTTACCTTTGGTATGTCTTTTATAAGATCCAGATATGCATGATGTCCCTGAACACTTTCAGCCAATTAGTGAGCCTAGTTCAATTAGAAATTCTAATGAGCCTCTTGTGGGAGGGTAGACGTGGCCAGACTGACTAGTGTAGTGACTGAATGAATTACACATTGCACACTGTGGTATATCAGCAGTATCTTTCCCTAGGTCAAAGTATCGACTTCAGAGTAAAAAATTATGAAAAAGTATTTGAAAATATGAAAAAGATTAAGGAGAAATTTTATAAAAGCAAATTAGAAACTTGGCTGTTTCTATTTAAATGAACTTCTTCAAGTATTTCTGCATTTTAAACGCACCAACGACTAAAGCCGGGGATCACTGCCGAGTTCAGCCCCTCACACTGTGTCTGCAGCTGAAAGATTACCTGTACTGAGAGGAGTTATTGAACTGGATCAGCCGAGGATTGAGCTTCTGTATCAGGATTCTGATTATGTTCATGAAGAGCATAAAATTGATCTGTTGACAGAAAATCAAGAATTCAAAATGAAGAAAAACATCCAGCTTTTAATGGAATAATGCCTACACAGGCACTCTAACAAATCTCACTTAAAATGTGATCATTGAATGTCATGGCAACAATATGGGCAGCCAACTGTGTAACTCACTAGGACTTGTGTGAGGGCACTCTATTCTGAGGTGCACAAACAAGCTTTTTCAAATAACCATCTCTCAAAGGAAAGTAAACAAATCATCTCCGATCTGTAATTTGCGAGGTGCATAATTAACATGTCAGTCATTCAGCACAATGGGAGCACTCACCGCTATAGACACAACAATTGGTCCCTTGATGATCCACCAATAGGGCGAGTCTTCGTTAATGTCCCAGCATCTACATAGGATGACATTTAGAGATGTGCACTTCAGTCAGTCTGCAGAAGTTCTTTTAGAGTGTGATGATGAGTTCAACTGACCATAGAGTAAAATTCTATAACAATAACAAACAGTAGCGAGTACAAAGTGAGTCCATGAACAAATTACACCTTTGTTTACAAGGGTAGGTTAATCAAAAACTAGACTGTATATCATAAAATCATTTGAGGAAAGTGCCACAGTTCTACACTGTGGCTGTAACTGCGGCAGTCCTCACTGTGCCTCCGACTGCAACGTTGGTCATTAAATCTGTTGCAGTGCGCTGTAAATGTATACAAGAAATAAATGTGCTTGTGGAGATGGAAGCGATAATGGAAATTGATACACACTCTGTGTCCTCAAAGTACACCCTGGATCCAATCCACAGGACGATGAAGAGCACAGGTACACCTGTGGAAAGGTAGAAAACCAAAACTTACGTCAGTGAGACCTATTAATACAATCGTAATTAGACAGTTGAGAGTCAGTTTTTCTAATATCTGCATTGACCTGTTTAGAAATAACTCAAAGTAAAGGGATGCTTTGTGCAGTGCACATCTAAAGTCTGCATCAGTCTCCTGCCTTCCTCCCACTAGGACAAATTCCTCTATATTCACTGTAGCTGGCGAGTTAAGTGGCTGTGACCCCTTTCATTTAATCATAAATGAGTTCTTAGGAAATCGACTTGGGCATTTTTTTGAAGAAACATTCAACCCACAGACGTAATCTAATACATTAGCAGTGACTGCCACAGGGATGTAAACTTTAATTCAGTTTGTTTGGTAATTACAGCTGATGCCACTGAGCCAGGGAGAGTTTCTGGCTGTACTGCAATAATAAGTTGGGGATGCTGGTGGATGGCAGTCTGTCTGCTTCTTGTTGTCCCTGAAGACAGCTATGAATCTCCTTTGAAACATAGAACTGTAAAAAGTATCTAACTGTTCAGCTCAATAGGTTTGATTTCAGTCAACTGAAGTTGGAGGATGATGCATCCGTCGGTGTGTTTCAGTGTTTGAAAACTTACACACGGATGAGAGCGGCACTGCGTTTGCAATTAAAAAAATACATGCAATTTGGAAGTAATGAAAGGTAAATTCTGCGGTCCTATGGAGACACAAACTAAATGTCAAAATGTTAAACTCTAAGATTGCAAAGTCTGACGTTCATAATACACAGGCCCAAGACACAGCAGCACATCTGTGGGGAACATTACATTAAACCCAATATCTGCAAAGCAAGGCAAATAGTTCCACATGTAAGCTAGATGGACTGGAAACCGCAAATCACACAGTGTGAGTACATGTGCCCTCCAAGAAGAATAACCATCTCTGAAGCATCAGATCATAGGCATAGTGATAAAAAGAAACGCATCTATTTTCTCAGATCAAAAAAGAAGAAACACGCTCTGCACATAATGCACCGGCTGCATAAAGCCAGAATAAACAGCAGTGCACAACACAAACACAAACCAGTGTGAGTGCACTTCCATACTTTTCAGGTAATTAAGCTATACTGTCTGATTTTAGCAAGTCACGTAATGGTCAGATAAAACTTTTGTTATCCAACTTTTTCTCTGCAACTAATTTAGTGTTGAACTCAGCTTGAGCCAACATGTATTTGATACAGAGATGAAAACTCAAGTATCTGTACAACAGAAATGATCCAGTCAGCATTTATTACCCAATAATGTGTTAAAGTGTGAGATGTCTCATATTGGAACCAAACTCTGGAGCTGAGAATAACAAATGTTGGGGAAACTGCATGTCAAGGATTCTCACCCCATCCCAGCAGGCTGAAGCCCCAGAGGCACCGACGACTGTGATAGAAGGACGAAAGCAGCAGGGAATTGAGGTAGAGTGCCTCCACCAGGAGCCAGAAAAAATTGGCCATTACACAGTAGTGACAGAAGACCACAGAGGCCTTACAGGCAAACTGAAAAAAAAAAACAAAAACAGGAAGGAAATGAAGGACATTATCCTTAGGAGGGATTAGGGTGAGAGAGGAGGTGCACAAGCAATATGTGATGAGAACAATGCATAAATATGAGAACAGGGAAATCTGCCCATCGGGAGTTTTTAATACAACCAAGAGCCTCTTGTCCTCAGTGTCATCGCCTTACTGAGGAGAGGGTGCAGTGGTTGGTGTCGTCACTTGAGAACAGAGTAGCGTCCTTTACGAACACCGCCACAGCTTTCAGGATAAATGTGATGAAGAGCTGGATGTGAATGCAGTTCCTGGCACAACGCAGCCTCCTGTTGAATAAATCAGGTAACACACACATAGAGAATCTACTGCAGTGTTGTCAAATTCACAAAAAATATCAAGTCCCAATGGTTTGACTATTTGGCCAGATAGTCAAAATAAATTTTGCTTCACAACCAGCACACGACAATGTTACACCTCAACTAAGTCCATGTTTTTTGACACCTTATGACAGTTTGAGGCCAAATAGTGCAAAAGAAAAAAAAGCATAGAACAAGTTAGCAAGAAAATACGAGAAAAATGTTAAGTATATGAGGGACATAACAAGACATAAAAATGAGAAATAATTATGGTGCTGTAGCATCATTTCTAAGTGATCATCACTTCAGACTGGATTCATAAAAACTGCACTAACCTGGGCAGAGGAAAAAAGAAACCATTAATCCAGTGAGCCAAAGAGCTGGAGGGACATGAACCCCTTGACATCCTGTCAATCAGTTGCTAAATAAAAATAGGGGTATTGACTGGCTGACTTTTTCAACTTTGGACTGAGCCTGGTTTGCTGTTTCTGTCTTTATGCTATGCTAAGCTAAGCTAAGCTAAGCTAATCATCTGCTGGCTCTTGCTTCATATTTAGCATGCGTGCATGAGACAGGTGTCAATCTTCTCTTGTAACTCTAGAAAATAAAGGGCAAGCTTTCCTTTTAATAAGCTAAACTAGGACAAAAATGTATTAATGTTGTGTGCAGTATCACATTTCAAACACCGCCATTATTAAAAGATTTTCATTAAACTCAAGACTAATTGTTTTGTTTACAGCTGCAGTAATATTGTTGTGATTGCTGTCTTGGCTCTCTGTGGTGAATGAATTGGCCTTAAATGCACTGATTACTGATGAAAAATTCAATAAAACTCTGCCTGTGTTTTCTCTGGCCAGCTGGAACTTATTTCTATGTAATCTGCTCCTACCTGAAGAGCAACAGGATCAACACAGCAACAGCCAGCACCGCTAGAGAGATGCTGTAGCCGATGGTGTATATCAGCTTCACTGTGGCAAAGTATGTCTGCTCTGTCTGAAAGCAAGATGAGAAAAGTTCTGTAAGCTTTCAAAAATGCTGTCAGGCTTCAAAATGAACGTAATGTCTTAGAATGAGACCAAATTGCAGACGAGCTTGAGACTCAACTGCACTGAAGGTATGACTGCGACATATCTGCATGAAAGCTTTCTCTATATTTTGAGTCTAGTGGCAGCATGACTGGACTAAACAGGCTACTGAATCCAGCTAAAAAAGTACACAAAAACAGCTTAATTACAGAAACATGAGAACTTGTAATTAGTGACTTTCCACCCCTGCTATTGGAAGACTTAAAAGCTCTTTTTAAGCTCAAGATAAAAGACGTTCTGTATAGCACCAAAAGTAGTTTTATCTTCATAAACACTGTTTGGTACGATTAAGCACAATTCTCTCTTTGTGAAATGAGGTAATTTCAGCTATTACCTGATGGGTGACATTTGATTCACTTAGTGCCTTGCAAAAATATTTTCACCCGAGGCACCTTTATGTTTGCATAGATTTTATTTTCCACTGTGCTCATGCTTTTACTGCTATTTTACCAAATCTGAAATACAGTTTCTGATTCCCCAGTCTGACATCCTCATCTGCATCTCCCCGGCAACTCTCACCTCAGGAATGTCATCATCCACACTGCAGGCGATGTGGTACGGTGGTGAAGGTCTGGACCAGCCTGAACTGGTGCAGTTACGGGTCACTGAACCTTAAAAGGTAAAAGGATATGAAATCAAAAAGGCAATCATGAAGGGATAATCTGCAGATTAGATTCCCTAACATATCAAGATCAACAGATAGTCACATAAAATGTTTAGGATCACAGTGTTGGCTGATTGGTTTGATGTTCTCTGATGGCTTTAGAGATTCACTGACTTTTCTTCTATTGTCACCAGCAGGTTAAGTTTTCACTTTTCCTGAAATATCTCAACATCTACTGAGTGTTTTGTACAGACATTCATGGCTCTCAGAAGATTTATCCTAATAATGATGGAGATCCCTTTCATCTCTTGCGCCACCATGAGGTTGATATTTATTGTGTGTGTGTGTGTTCATGCCATCCCCAGTGCCATCACTGGGGCCACCCCAGAAAAAGTCACTAACATGGGAATCTTCTGCATCTCTTCCATCCATCCAGTATAGTTTAGCTCAAAGTGCCACTGAGCCTAAGTAGCCTACAGCCCCACAGTGCCGTTAACAGGACTGTAGACAGTAGAAGCTGTTAAATATCCTCGCAGACACATAATGCAAAGGTACTTTTTGTTTGCTCTTTTATAAAACATTTATATGGCTTAACTGTCTGTGTACACTCCAAAATCTGCTAATTTACTTGTATAGGAAAAACTAATTTGTTGGCAGTTTCCTGAGCACTGAGGGTCTACTTCAGAAAACATGAAGGAACCTTTGCTTTCCTTGGAGCAACAATTTCACTTAATTTTGACCCCGTGGTGAGCATGCTGCTCTCATCATCACCTCAGCCTGAACACCCCACTCGCCTCCCCTTTCACCATGTGATCCTTCAGTCACCTGTGTTGTTTCTGAAGAGGGAGAAGACCGCAGGACAAGCTCTGCGGACCGCTTCCCCAACGACTGCATGAGGCCAGCAGACCACTGCGTCCCAGAATGGTCGACAACCTTTTCAGAAGAGGTTTAGGAGGAGAGAGACGGTTAAAAAAAAGGTAAGTATGTGTCTATCGAGGTAGTTAATCAGAAGAGAGATCCCATGAACATAAATTTATATGCTTACACTGCCACCTGAAATGCACACAGTTTAAATATATACTCATGGAGGTACAGTAGAGGTAAATGGAGTGTATCATGCCCAATATCGCCAACAACATTCTTCAAAGCCATAACATCCGCCTCTGTGTAAATTGTATTAAGGAAAGAATAGGAAAGTACTCCAGATCCCCAACCGAGACCTTTATCTTGAGCTAGATTACATACATAAATCCTTATGTAACTATCCTTAATGGTCTCCTCTGCAGATGCATCACAGTGATGGATCGCCCTGTGCGTTTTCATTCCGCAGTTGGGACGCTATCAAGAATCCGTCCTGACAACTGATGATGCTCCGTGAAGTATTCATTCCAGCTTAGGCTCTTGTGCTTAAAGTGAACATTTGCGGTATATTTCATGTCACAACTACAGCGATGACACTGCTGCGGGGTGATTTTGAAATGAAAAACACACCTTCTGTGCTTCTGTTGGCCCGCTCTGCGATGTACTGAAGGCAGTTACGCTCCTCTTTCTCCAGCTGAAATATGAACTCGCATTCAGGGTGCAGTCTCGACAAAGCCTATAGGTCGGAAGGAAGGAAAGAAGGAAGGAAGGGATGCTATTAGATATATACAGAGACATTCAAGCAGGGGACACTCAGGCTATAATTACATGAAAAAGGCATCTCATGTGTCTGGAAAAAAAATGCATGTCAGTTTATAAAGGGCAGTGACTCATTTAGCCTTTCTGCTCCACCTTTAGCCGGAAACACTTCGCCACTAAAACAGTAACCTTTTGGTAAAACACACCTATCTATTATTGCCATTAAGCAAAATGATCTTTCACTGTAGCGCACTCACAGGGGAAGCTCGGACATTTCGTTAAATGAGTTTGTCCCTAAGGACACAGATGATTGTCTTTCCCTACAACAACTCTGCCCTCCATCCATTTAGTGCCGCTCAGAGATTCTTCTGTTCGTCTTGCCCTGCTCATCCCCCCGTTTCCTGGTGTCAAATAAAAAGAGAATAACTGGATTTGCATTTGACTGACATTTATCCCAGACTGAAGCGAAAAAGAACATCTTATTGCTGAGGAAAAAAGGACTGATGTAAGGTGGATGTTGGAGGGTAACATGGGAAGAGGGTGGACGGAGGAAGTATACACCAAAAGAGGAAAGGACTGCCATGGTTCTGTGGTAATTAACCCTCAAAAGTGTGAGCACACTGTGATAATAAACCTGGTTCTTGGTCAGTGCCTGTGAATAGTTGCTACATAAAAGAGGTTATAAAGAGGTATTAAGGTCATATAATACAACTTAAGTGAGAATGCACAAACATTCTTGTGCTCCGCCAGGACAGAATGTGCTTCTGAGCACTGCAGCAAACACACCAGATTATGGTGTTTATTGACAGAGAGAGCTGTAGAGAAATAAGGAGGACTATATTTTGTTCATTGTCTGAAGGAAGCATGTCAAGTGCAGGTGAGGAAACATTAACATTAATACAAAAAGCTCAGTAAAATGATACATTTACTCTTATTATATGAGTATACTCTAAAAACCAAAGATCCCAACTTCAATCGTACTATAAAGCAGATCATATCTCTGTACTTACTGAGGAGGTTGAAGTGGAGTCTGAATGGGCTAAAATGCTCTGGGTTAATTTCAAGTGTCATTTATTTTTATTTCATGCTGCTGGTGAACTTAAGTGGTTCTGAATGTAAAGGTCAGAGCAGCACGCTTGGTTTTCTTTTGTTAGCTTTAACAACACGCTGCAACAGGGTGGGTTTTCCGCTAAAATGTCCTCCGGGATCCTGAAGTACAGTATCTGTCCACTTCCTTTTCAGTTAGTGACATATTTTTTACATCATATTGGCCCTTAATTTTTTATCTTCCTTATTTATGAAACACGTCAGAAAATTAATTCATTCAATCTTTATTAAGGACACAAGTGCAGACACAAGATCCATAGTTAAGGTAAAAAAAAAAAAAAAGTATAAAAGGAATACTGCAAATAATTACAGTTATATTTACAGTATACAAAGATATAAAACAGTTCTCAACCGCCTATTTTGTAAAGGCATGAACGCCAATGAAAAAGATTAATGTATGTAAATTACTGTAGCCCCAAGTTTATTGTTAGACTTTAATGATGCTGTTACTGACTGGAAAGAGACATAACACTTTGATTTCTGGTGCAAAGAGAAAGTGACTTTTTTCAGTTTAAGCACAAGCTCTTTGTTCAAGTCTCCACATGGCCCTTGAAGACATCAGTTATAGTGGCTCGGAAGTGAAAGGCACAATGCAAGACACGAGCACATTCAGACAAAAAAAAGACAAAAGGAGGTACTTACACACAGCAATGTAATCATGATGCACCTCCATTTTCAAAATTACTTGAAATTTTGAGAAGGTTTTTGGGGTTTTTTTCGATGCTGAGTAATTGTGAGGCTGCTATTTGGGTCTCTGCTTCTGGAAGACGCATATTTAATAAAACACAGAGGACAACACAAGTCGTAAACACAGTCTTAATAAAGCCATCTCTGTTACTGATATTGCATACTCTTTTGTCCTTGATTCGACTCAGTTCCATCTTATTTGGAAACACCTGAGGGAAAACAAGCATGACCATACTCTTAATGAAAAGAAGCTTCAGATGTTAAATTCCTCTGGGACCACGAACGCTCCCCCTGGAGAACTGCGGTTTCCCCCAGTCACCGGAGTGTCATCCAATAGGATGCACCACTTGTGTGTTATAAACAATTCCATTAGAACGATCTATCATTTCTCTGAGGGGGGACACAGCAACATCTGCGCCTGTGCAAACCCACCTGGAGCCATTTCATGAAATTATGGGACTGAATACGCCTTGCATAGATGCAGATTTTAATTATCATAATGCTGTGCATTGATTTGAAAAACAGGGGTGACGCATCATACGTGAAAGGCAAGGTCAAAATCACACTAGAAATTGCATGTAATGGCTGTGGCGAATGGCGAGTTGTACAGATTTAAATTTTGAATCATAAAAGTAAACTAATAGAAGATGATGAAGGGGATTAATGACGATAAAAACAGATAAATTCAGATTTAGATTTAAACATTAATTTCTTTGAGGGGAGACGCACTGATAAATATGCCTTTGAAGTGTCAGTCGTACATGTAGATAAGATATTTCGAAAAGATATTTTTCTTACTTAAGCAAGCTATAGTTGAACAGGTGGCTCTTTCAAGAAAATAGTCTGCCTTTGAGATTCTCATCAAAAGCAAAGCCGGAGCGTTTGAAGGATTTAAACCCAAAATGCTGCGTATCCAATCAGAACTTCATCAGGATATGTCTGAAAAATAGATAGCTGTAGGAGAAATTGGTTTGGACCAGAACTCTTCATTTCTGTGTCTCCAATGCAATCACTCACTTTGGCCCTTCGCCCTCACTTTGTATCTTAACTGTCAACTTGCTTGCCATCTCTCTCTCTCTCTCTCTCTCTCTCTCTCTCTCTCTCTCTCTCTCTCACACACACACACACACACACACACACACACACACACACACACACACACAAACATAATGGGATTCTTAGAAAAAAAACACTGTGTTTGTGCAGAGTAACAAACCACTTCAGTAACCACGTCAAAAACACCAACAGGATAAACACAATACAGAAAACTGGCTGGAACTGAGCCACAATCCTCCTGACAACAATGTTTTCCCCATTTTCTTGAAGCAAATAGGATTAAATGTGGACACTCTCAGCACCACCTCTCCCTCCATCAGTGAGGAATGGACATCTTGGAAGCAACCTGAGCAAAATCACTGCCAGGTCTCTTTGTTCCTAATGCAATGCTAATAATCTAATGAGGTGTTATTGTGTAATTTAGGAAGCAATTACTGCTCTTCCTGTTCAAAGGCAGGCCAGTGATGCATGCAAAAATAGTTTACATTGCCTCCTGCAGAGAAATTTGAATTCAGACAATCAGCGTTTGCAGGAAGTCTGCTTCAAGGTGGGAATGCAGATCGAGTGGTGTATTCTTGACCTGCTAAACTGTGGTTGTGTTGTTATGATGGAACGAACACCGCCAGAGTTAGGACATTTATATTCAAAGCAGAAAGACGTATGCGTTCATGTTACTATAAAGACACCAGGTAAAGGCATCAGCTAAATGACAGACTGTATGTCAGATGGGGGACCACACATGGCTTACCTGTTTATATGCAAGGAGATGCTGTGAAGACATTTTATTCTACATAAGAATGAGGTGCAGTTGAGAGGAAGGGATCAACACTTTGAAAAGCAAGGAGAGACAAGCAAAGGCAGAGCCAAGAGTAGATGGTTAAGCACACCAAGGGCGCATGCTCATGCATTTCAACTGCATGATGGGATAAAGGGAGACACTATGGTGCAGAGGGACAGAGACTGGGAAATAAAGAGATGGAAGGGCTGCATAAGGTAAGTCTGGATAATATGAGCCATGAAACTAAATGCATTGCCAAAGGCCCCTTCAAACTGACAGGTTAGCTGTAAAAATGTTCTCTGAGAGGTGAAGCTATTATCCACTAACCACCCAAAAAGGGGCCATTGGTTCAGGCTCACTTTGCAGATGTTGCCTTCTATTTCCAACCACGAATGAGGTGCACTTTTACACAGCTGCAGCGGTAGTATGGCACAGGATGAATCTAGGAAACCAGTCAATCAGAGAGAACGCAGCCCATCCCTGAAGTTCATATAATGAGTTAATTGTTTGACATGTTGGGAAATAAACTGATTAGCTTTCTTGCTGAGATTTAGATGGGAGCGGCAGTAGCAGGCTTGAGGGACTGGAGGATGGCCAGTTCAAGTCCAGCATGGACCAGTCAACACAGAGTGTGGACTGGCAGCTGGAGAGGTGCCGTTCATCTCCAGAGAAAAAATGAATTTCCCCACTAGGTATTATCATTAAGACTGACCACTGATATTTGTCAGCTAAATATGAAGCTGGAACCTGCAACTGGTTAGCTTAGCCTAGCATAAAGCCTGGAAACAGAAATAGCCTAGTTAGCCTTGGTTTGTCCAAAGCTAACAAAATCTGCTTATCCAAAGCCTTCTAATTTACGCGTTATATTTTGTTTCTTTAATCCATTGAAAAAGGGACAAATTTAGGTTTTATCAAACCACAACTTGTCGTTTAGCTGTTTCCTGCTGATTCCAGGGCTAGGCTAAGCTAACCGGCTACTTAGCTTCACATTTAACATACACACATGAGTGTGGTATTGATCTTCTCATCTAGCGCTAAGCAAAAAAGTGAATAATCATACTGAGGGACATAAAACTGTATAAAACAGTCCCTCTATGGCTACTTTTGGGGTGAATCATGTTTAGCTCACAAGAGTAAGATGCATATTTGGACATTATTAATTTTCTACCACGCAGCCAATAGAGATGACCAGATCATTTCCATCTCTTCTATTCTTTTGTTTTTTTCTCTCAGGGTTAGGGTTAGGGTTAGCTTAAAGTGCAAAATTTCAACAATGTGTATGCATTCAAAAGGGACTGTACTACTGGTGTTGTTTGTAGTGAGTGTGTTTCCCTTTGAAACACGCGTGTGTGTTTTACGGCAGTTCATTATGATTCTCTGCAGTTCTGAGCAGTGAAAGAGAAAAGAATGAAGTGGGACGCAGAGATGAGTGTCTGCCCTGTTCCCATTCTCTCTCTGCCACACTGATCATCATACCACCTGTTTGCCTGCTTCTCATATTTCTATTCCATTATGGAAATTACCAAGGTGGCGAATAATAATAACCCTGTAAAGCTGTTGATAAAAAAAATACCTTGTTGTGAGTGTCGGCGTGTGAATGCGCATACATGTGCAAGCTTTGCCAGTCCTGCTTCTTCACAGTTGATTGGCCAAGACAAATTGCGCAAATGATGTAGACAGAAAATAAAGTGGTTGTAACAGCAAATAAAAGTCATCCAGTCATGTTTGTTTTTCTGATTTCAGTGAAGTGGATTCATGATAACATATTCCCATGTGTGTGCGTGTGTGTGTGTGTGTTAGTGGAGATGTATTAGTCATGTTGTGGGGGCTTAAATCTGTTTACACAGTCACGCTGTGGGGACCTTGTCCTTATGGGGACAAAATGCAAGTCCCCATAATGTAAATCATTAAATTTTAGGATGAAGACTCGGGATTAGGTTAAGGTCAGATTAAGGTTATGATTTGGCAAGTAGTGGTTATGGTGATGATTTGGTTAAGTCTCCAGGAAATTAGTTGAAGGTGGAAGTTTATGGGTGTGTGTGTGTGTGTGTGTGTGTGTGCGCATGCATGTGTGGGCGCATGAGTGGTAGTTTTAAAGAAAATATTCAAATTTTTCATGGATTTCAATCAAATAACTCTAACATTTCTTTTGCTAATCTCATAAATCCATACATTTTCCAATATTTGCCACATGCCGGCTATCTAACCTCACACACTTGCAGCTCACCTTTACTACCAGACTCTCTTTTACACACAAAACCTACACTCATCACACACAGACAGATGCAGATGACTGAATACAAAGTAACAATAAAATAATAGCAGATACGCATCACAGTCGTTTAGGGCTGCAAATAATGATCATTTCTAACACAGATTACATTTTTCTTGATTAATCAGTTAATCTATAAAATGCATTAGTTTCCCAGAGCACACAAAGATCTTGCTTTGTCAGAC
This sequence comes from Chaetodon trifasciatus, assembly GCA_037975065.1. Classification (NCBI taxonomy): domain Eukaryota; kingdom Metazoa; phylum Chordata; class Actinopteri; order Chaetodontiformes; family Chaetodontidae; genus Chaetodon; species Chaetodon trifasciatus. The sequence goes on from JBBMOE010000022.1 coordinate 2,941,376, forward strand.
CAACAGTGCAAAACTCAAAGCTTTTCAGTTTAAAGGAGGTATAAGAAAACCAGTCAAAATTTGGACCCACTGAATTCTGGGCTTTTTGGCCACGTATGTTCATATATTTGCATATATTTACACCCCATATGCACATTTTGATTTGATGTACATTCAGCATACACATCCACCAAACTGATTTTAAATACACCCACAGCTCCTGTTTGGGGCTGCACTGCTGAACACTTAAGACACATTAATATGCATTAATATGTTCAATAAATATGAACATCTGCTTCAGTTGTGTGCATTTTTCTTGAACATTAGAAACGTGTTCATTCATCTCTCATAAACAGTTGTCACAGTGGTCCAGTTTTTAAGACATCTTTTCATTTTCTGCAAAAGAGAGCTTCAAGTTTTCCACGTGGCAAAAAGATTCATCTGTCTTTTCTTTCTTTCTTTTTTTTTCTGCAAAGGTAAAGTTAAAGTAATTCACTCACAGTTGGAGCCAAACACAGAATGAGAAAAATCCCTCTGATGTGGAGACAGGACATGTTGTTGGGTCAGTGTCCTCCGCTCAGTCCAGCTTTCCTCAAAGAGACTGGAAACACTCTCCTGCAGGACGGGATGCTGAGCCCCTCTCTCTCCCCAGGTGTAGAACAACACATGTCAAGTACGCGGCTATAAAAATGTAGCATTTCCTGTGAATATTTTCAGAATAAAATCCCCCAGCACAAACTATTGGCAAGAGAAAAACGCTGCACGCATTTTTACAGCCATTCAAAGATCTGCCTCCAGCAACACGATAAAGGATCAAAAACTGATTGTGGAGAGACACAGAGAGAACAAACACAGTACATAAAACAAGGTGGAATTCAACACAATCCTCCTGTGAGTTGCTGGACAGAAAAAGTGTCCGCATTTTCGTTAATGTAAGCAGGAACGGATATGCACGCTCAGCATCGTCTCACCTTCTGACTTTTATTTTGAAGGGAACAGTAAGCTCCTGGTTTGGCCGACGAACTTTACGGCTGAGGATGCTCTTACTGTTGGTGCTCCTCCAGATTCATCCCTACGCTTGCCTGAGCCTGACCGTGTCGCCAAACACACACACACACACACAATCTGATGTTGCGTACAGAGTTAGAAAGCAGTGACAGGTGAAATACTGAGATATGAGTCTCAGAGCAGGCTCGGATGATGTTGTTTGCTTTTCCGTTCATCCTTTTCTGATTGCCCATTTGATTAAGTTGTGCACCCTGCAATCTGTCGATTTTGTACATTTCTTTTTTTTTTTCCCTTTTTTTTTTTTTTTTTTTTAATAAAAGCCATTGTAAAGCTTCTGGGGCAATTGTATGACAGTACAATTATTATGGGACAATTACATGAAAAAGACATCAGGTCGTATGAGATCTAACACTTCGGTTTTCATCATGATTAAATATGAATTTTTTTGGTTGTTTTTTTTCCCCATAAAACATCATCAGCAAATAGTGAAAAATGTCCATTACATCTTTCTGGATGATCAGCAGTTCAAAACCCAGATATCCAAAAAACACAGCAAATCTTTACATCTGAGAAACTGAGGCCATCAAATATTTAGCATTTTTACCATAAAGTCAACTGGGAAAACAAAAAACTGTTGCAGATGAATCATCTGTCAATCAACTAATTAATTAATCAGCTAATTGCTTCAGCTCTGATTAAATCATTAACTCAACAGGTTCTGAAAGGACAGGGAGTAAAAAATCAACAACTTGACTGAACAACAAGCATTCGCTGAGCTAAACACAGAGGTGATGAGAGGCTATACTGAATCCAAAAAGAGCTGACAGAGGAGATACTGTTGTTGTTTTCAACACTTTGTGGTTCCTGGCAGAAGAACAAATGTCTAGAGCTTTATTACTCAGTGAAGTGTCATCTGTATTTACTTTTCCCCTTTCAGATGGACCCCCTGTACATCCCTCAGGGAGTTAATTCGGATAGGATGTATTGTTAGACAGGAAACATCTTTGTTTTCTGAATGAGTGAGGCGGCACACAGAGGTGATGTGTTGATTTTGTTGCTCTGATGTTCCGAGCTGCCAAACATGACACCAGACACAGGTTAGTGGATGCTGGACGCATCATCACTCTTACGTTTTATTCATGTTTGCTGAATATTTGACAGGTCTATTACTAGTTACGCTAAGTGCTTGTAGCGGTGATTCATGCACAATTTACTCCTCTAGAATGATCCTTTCAAAACGGCAAGTAGAAAAAAAATCTGTCCCTGTGAGGTTTCTTTGACAAAGATCATGTAAACTTAACAGATTTAATATTGTTTCCAACAATTTATACAATAATTATCACAAAGTGCAGCTTTGTAGAGAAAATATGAGGCTTTGCATATAAATTGCACCAATTTACACCCGTCAAAAATATAAAAGAGATCTGAGCCTGAAATGCAAAACAGATCTCTATAAAAGCAGCATAGAGATGAGCCCTTGTGTCATTAAGTAGTGAATGGTTGTGTACCAAAGTGGCCAAGCTTGTTTTTTTCTTATTGCTTTGCTATTAAAAAAAAAAACAATGAACAGCACACGATAGTCAAACCCATGTGATCACTGAGAGAACAGTGCAGAGGGCGATCTGAACATCTGACAAAAAGAGATTCAAATGAAATCCAAACTGAAAAATCATTTCAACTGATAAAAGTGAAACACATGATATCATGCATACTGTGGTTTAAATGTAACTCTAATTAAGTTTTTACAGCATATTACCAATTCGTGTCGTGTTCTGTGTGGATGACAACGTAAAGTGTACACTTATAAAAGCAAACTAATCCCTGGCAATTAGAGTTAGTAGGCACTTTGAATGTACAGTAGCTTGTTAGCTAACAGTCATTAATATACTTTAACTGAGTGTCAAGAACAGGCACTCCGGGTCACCAGATCCCCTAAACTGGATGGAGAGCTGGTTTGTGGGTCTCCTTAAACAGAAAGTAAGATGGCAGTTTTTCTTTTCTTTGTTTTTCCAAAAACATTAAATTAGGACATGCTACCGCTGGAGGACAGTTTTATGTCCTGCTCCTGAGATTTGCACACAGTGCATATGCTTTGTTATGAAACAGAAACTGTATTTTTTCTGGCCAGTTACTAGTTACTGCTTCCTTTCCTTTCCTTTGCTTCCTTCCTGTGCTGGCAAAGTGCAAACATAGGGTTCAGACAAGTCATAAACAAGCCACTGGCAAAGCTCATCTGCACCTTCGCTGCTTCTTTTGCCCATTTGATGGAAAAGATCGCACAACACTTAAAACATTTTTAACTGGCCACGATTTTGTAAAGTTCAAAAATCTTTGCTGGGTCTTCATAGACAACATGTGCAGATAAATATTGTACTTCATACCGCTAGCGTTACTAGTGTTGCAGCTACGTGCATTCCTTAACATAACAGCATATATAGCAAAAAGAGGCCAAACCAAAAATTAGACAGAAAGATGTAACAAAACAAAACAACACATTTCTAACTAAACACCTTACTAATTCAAACCCAGCTGAACTAACGGTATGTGTATTACTTGGTGTGTATTTAAAAAAAAAAAAGCTAAAACTTGCATAAACATTTCTTTCTTTTCTAAAACCTCCTGATGACACTGGACTTAGGCCACAGTTAAAACATGAGCACGCCTCATAACATAAAACACCACAGAGTTAAATAACAGAATATTTTTTTTGAAAACATAAAATACTTGGTTAAAAACTGGTTCTGGGAACAAAAGACCAAAAAAAAAAAAAAAAAAAATAGCCAAAATGAATGAAAATCAGTCACTGATTTGCCACCTCCAGACTTGGTCTCTCTCTAGCTTTATGACATCATGATGATGCCTCTGTGTTATCCCGTTTCAGGGAAAGTCGCTTCCATCATAGATTATGGGCTTCTCCATGGTCAGATGGTAGAAGACTTTCTTGGAGATAAACCTGTTGGAAGAAGGTTTTAGATCAAAGGACTGCAAACCCATTAACTGAAACAAGAAACTGAGGCACAACAGGAAGCCAGCTTAAAGGCCAAATGCCCGCACACGCACATGCACACGCACACACAGTAGGAGGAAGGAGGAAGGACGCTTGATGGCAGGAGTTCTGTACCGTGAGAAGGAGTTGTCAAAGATGAGCGTGTAGAGGCCGGAGTGTCGCACTTTCAGCTGCCCCTGAATTGTCTCTTTATGGGAATTGCAGCGAGTCAGAGGAATCAGGACCTGAGAGAAGAACAGAAACACTGGTCTGAAGTGAAACTCAGTGTGCAGGTGACAGATCTCATCTAATGAATCTCCCCTGGGCTGCTCTATCTATAACACCATCTATAATACTCTGGTCTTATTTATCACCATCATTATCATAATAACTGGACCATACTGTTAATCCAGACACACCTTCGATTAAAAGCGCATTTCAAAGATAGAAAAATCACCTATTTGAAAACATTGGCAAGAAAGGGGAGGGGGTGGGGAAATGAGACGAAAGGTCATAATTCATTGACAACCACTGACATTTTAAGTGCAGGATGTTTACTTCAACCTGCTGAGCAACACTGGCCACCTGCAGTGTTTTTCTTCAGTCGGTAATATTTTAAAAACCAAGCAAAAGGGCCTCCTCTTGGCAGGGGGCGGCCATGAAAGCATGCACAGGGTCATTTTATTGTGTCATCAACTGTGAGTTTTCAAGTGGCTGCAATTTTGAACGATTGCAAAGCGTCTCCTTCGGCCTTATGGTGTACTTTCATTTAAAATCATGTACATTACTGCCTTCGGCTTTTGACCTCCTGAACTTTTCCTCTGATAAATGCATAAGATCAAGGCCTCATGACACATTGGTCTTAATGCAAAGACATAAAAATGCGCACAGCGAGCACGTCTACCTTTGACTGTTCCACCTGGGTATCAGTGGACTCCCTGTAAACCACACTGAAGGAGATGCTCTTGGGCTCTGAGGAAAACATCCAGCTGACAGTTTGCCCGCAGTCAGCCACAGCAACTGTTATCACGCTGTAACAGCTGGACTTGATGAAGAGTTCCCTGGAACCATCGCCAAACTGAGAAATATCATCAATGCTGAGAGGGACAGCCATCCTGCAATGAGAGCAAATTCATTTTAAGAGTGCTATGAACACACATCAGCTGCAAACGCGAACACATCAAGTCCGGTCAGGTCAAGACTCACGTGACTTCTCCTGATTTGAGAAGGTTGATTTCTGAATCCTGAACAGTGGGAACATGCTCTTCAGGATCATCAGGGGTTATATCTCCTGTGCCTCTGCAAAGTCCACACACAGGGAGTAATGATACATTCAGAACAAAAACATGTTCTCCGATATTGCTTAGCTACAAGAGCACAGTGTCTTTATGTTGCTGACATAAGCATAGATTTATTTTACAACATAACACATCAATGCTTCAGCCTCCCTCCACCACCCTGTCACCTTTAGTGCCATGAAACTGTGGCACTTCCCAGTGCTTGTAATACAGTTTTTCCGCTTATCAGTGAAAACAAGAGGAGGCACTTCCCTAATTACTATGCGACAACACGGAGGGGGAACAAACGTGCTGAATCCCCTCCGGGCTCTATTTTTTGGAGATCCTGTTTCGTTGGGCGCACCGTGACTGGGAAATATCAGAGGGTGCTGAAGGAAAGAAAACAAACAACTCAAGTTGCATCTTCTCCAGAGATTACTGCGTTCAAGCAGTAGTGAGTCTGTATCTGATGTGTGTCTGCAGTAAACTGTTGATATTTACTGAATAATATGTCAGTGTTACAGGAAGGATTGACGCATTGTCCCTCTTTAGCTTCCCCTACGCAATTACCGGTGCATTAGTGATAACAAGGAACTAATTCACTTCCCAATTTCCCACTTCCCAATTTTGAAAGACCAAGTGTAAATAACGCAGCACAAGATGTGCTTTGATTAGCCAACATGACTCTTCTTAGAGCAATAACTGAATGGACGTCTGGATGTCTATGTCGTGTGAGTGCAACCCCCAGCAGTTACATCTTCAAAACTCTGCAATTTCAGACACTCAGCACTTGAGCTGCTGTGGTGCTGTGGCATCTTGCATCATGACAGTATGACCTTCACCTGAGAAATCCGACTAAAGCAAAGAGTCACATTCTCAGAAAACGACCGGCTGAACCAGGTCTCGACCCCATCCCTCTGCTCTGTCCCCAGGGAGATGTTACACTCACATGTCTGGGGCTCCTGGAGGCCGTCGGTCTTGTTCTCCCTCCAGAGAGCCTCCTGTGGTCTGGGAGGTGGTGTCACTGTCGTATACGCTGTTCACTTCCTCTTCTGTGATTATGTCAAAAGCCCCATCGTCAGATCTGTTGCTCGGGTCTGAAACTGGGGGGAACAAGAATGTATGAGTTTAACTATTGGACCACCACCTGTTCTCATGGTGCAGTCTTCTGATTACAGACTATACAAAAACTCAAGCTAACATTATGCAGCTTTACTTTCTTTAAAATCAAAGCAAAACAGCTTCTTCTCTTCTCTTCTTCCCCTTTTGTCTATTGAATAACAATTCTATGGCAATGGTTCCTGTCCTTGTTCCCCAATGTGACAAAGTTACTTTATTCACTTCTGCTTCCCAGTACACTTAAGTAGAAGACAGAGGGCTGCAGAACGAAAGCGTAGAGACTAGCGTGTGTTTTTATTCCCAGCTTGCCGCTCACCTGTTACCCTGGGCGTGGGTTTATATGGGGCTGGCTCTGGAGGTGGATGCGGTCCAGCTCCGGGTGGAGGAGGCTGAGTGTCTGAAGGACTCAGCTCTGCCTCTGTGAACCTCTCCACCACCGCACTGTGCTGGGTGTAACAGTCCCTGCAGCAGCGCTCCTTCTTCCCGCTGTGCTTGGTCATCACAAAGTTGTTACTGCAGTAGTAGCAGAAGATGCGACCACAAAGCCTAAAAAATGATTCATGTATTAAAGAATAAATCAGATGATTTACTACAACCCACTTTTAATGTCTTGCATTTTGAGGAAGCCCTAGTGCCGAGTGAAAGCCCACCTGCAGTGATGTCTGCGCAGCCACCAGGTGAACTGGCCCTGGCAGCCGAGGCAGTGCGTGGCCTCCTGATCCACTAACCACCAGCGCTCCTCTGCTCGCAGTTTCTGCTCAAACTCCAGAGCGTCTGACTTCTGCCACAGAGCATCTTTGTCCCTAATGTGATGCACAAAATAGATAAATGCATGGAGGTTGACTGGATTTCTGTGCTGTCTTACCAAATCTCATTTTCACATGGATGAATTCAATTTAACTGCAGTTCAGAATGATGTTCTGTTGGATGTAAAGATATTTAATGCTCAGTATTTCAAAGCTACTCTGGAGGCAGTTAACTAAACTTGCCAAACCTCGTGGTTATGATATTTTTCCCACTTCATGATCTTTGAAGACAAATCTAGCATGTCGTGAATGTGGGCTGCAATTTTATAGCAGAAGTAGCCTCATTTGCTCAAATGATACAACTAAGATAACAATGAAGGCATGCATAATGCAAGGTAGAAAGGACCGACATTGTGTGAGCACATCCCAAAGGAGTTGGCTGAATCACTGTATGCATTTCATTCCTTACAGAGGATAAAAGCTTTTGAGGCAACAGTGGTTGCTGAGTCCAGTGACGAATGATGCACAAAAAGCCGTTGTTCTATTCAGTCGTGTCTCTCCACCACACTTCACCTCTCGCACTGACCCCCCAGCATCCTTTTCTTGCTTTTTTCTCCATCAAAGTCTCTCAGTCAAACCTTCTCTCAGTACACTATCTCAGCTTCAAAGAAGCCTTTTCCCCTGATTCTACACCTAAACCAAATTTTTCCCCAGCAATGTCAAGTATAAGAACATCAGAGAGTCGTTCTTAATCGAGAACCGATTCAAAATACACACTCCCCAGTGGGAGGGATCAAAGAGCAGGCAGCAAGCAAGTATAACAAGGCGGTAGATCCAAAGAGGACATGAACCCCTTTCTTCATTAAGAAGTGAAAACAGAACAGCCTTGACGCTGCTGATTAGTGTACTAGAGGCAGGTCGTACCTTATAAGCTCGATGAGCCGCTCTTCAAGGTTGATCTTGGTTCTGTTGAGGTCATCAATCTCCGCAGTCATCTTCAGGCACTGGTTTTCTTTGTCAGCTTCTGTTGTGCTGAGCTTCTGCTTCAATTCCTCGCAGGCCTTTTGCACAGCCGTGTGTGCTTCTTCAGCACTGAAGAGAACAGGTTACAAAGAGAATGAGTCAGTAGCTCCTTTTTTTTGCACCAAACGATTAAATTCACAGGTAACGCTGGTACATAAACGCACCTGGTCAGCGCATCTCTCAGTTGCTGAATCTCGCTCTCACCCTCGCGAATGATGGATTCTGTCTTAGTGATGTGAGAATCTTTCTCGCCAGTTAGCCGCAAGTACTGCTCATTCTCAGCCTTTAAATAACAAACATAAAAACAGCCATCATTTTTTGACATTTAATCGTTTAAACAATTGTTCACTTAAATTGGACTCAGTTCTGTTCTGACACTGCTGGATAATCATATTCAACTCATTTCAAGCACTGTACTATGACAATAATATTTTTGCTGATGCATCTTGCACTACAGGACATACAGAAGCATGTAATTCAGCAAAAACAATAGCTTGTGAAGTGACTCAGCCTCATTTAAATCTTAAAAACATCCCTCAAAATCAAATCCTATTATCTGGATCTGTGAACACATGAAACCACAGAGGAAAAACTATTATCTCAAAGTAATTTCACTGAGCTACTGATTGGATTAGGATCAGTACGCTGCAGTGATTTTGTATCTATTCTATCTTCTGCAATCAAAGAAAACTGCTCAAGCAATCAAGGTATCTCATTATAAAAAAAAAACAGGCACCTAAAAAAATTCTCTCACATAATCAGCGACTGTTAATGACTACTAAACAAATAATCTGCCTGTTATTATGCCCCATGTGGTGCCGCCATTCTCTCTGCATATCCACTAATGATAAAGGCATTGGTGTCTGTTCCAGTCTATGAAGGGAATTTTGCACTTTTGACTGCTTCCTGTGCACAGATTTCTCTTAATCATATGTTTTTGTTAGAATTGAAAAAGCGAGTGTATCACACATTTTTTCCTGAAAAACAAAAAACAAAGAAAAATTTTTACCTCTAGTTCAGACACTTTGGTCTGCAAGCTGGACACATTCTTCAGCTCCTCCTGCAGCTCGGCTTTCACCTTTTCCAGCTGCTCAGTCATACTCTGAAATGTGCACAGAATACAAGAAAATGGAAGTAAGAAGAGCCGTGCTTTGAGCTAAATGCTAATGTGCTTACAACGACAATGCTAACATGGTGATCTTCACCGACTTAATTTGGAGTACTTGTTGATGCCAGGTGTAAATGTGGCTAATGAACTAAAATATGTAAAGCAAAGAGTCAGTGGAACCAAAATGACTATCTTCAGTGTAATAGAAGACATGATGAACAGGTTCTGACTGACTCACCTTCATCTGGACCTGGTGATTCATGCTCTTTGAGCTCATTTGGAACTTGATAGCCTCTGTCTCCTCTCGGCTGGAGTCCTTGGCGCTCTGTATTTGGTTCTTGGCCTTTTCCAGCTGCTCCTGGAGCTCTGTGACAGTCTCTGAAAGTTCCTCCTTCTGTGACAGCTCCTCTCTTAGTCTGGTATTCTCCAGCCGTAGCTCTGCCATGCTCTCTCCTATTCGCTCCACCTCTTTCTCCAGCTCTTCAATCCTGGCAGTGTCCTCCTCCCAGTGCTCTCTGACCTCCTCCTTCTCTGCACTCAGCTTACAGATGGTCATCCCCAGCTCCGCCATCTCTGTGTTTACCCTGTGCAGACCCTCACGTATCTCGCTGTTGTCTGAGGTTAGCCTGTCATTTTCTGCCTTGACGGTGGACAGCTCTTCTCGGATGGCGGCCGCGGAGATGGCCAACTCGGCATGGGCAGCTACTTCTCTATCACGCTGTTCAATGAGAGCCTCTTCTTTCTTTTTGCACTCCATCAGCTCTGTTACATGCCTCTGATTCAGTGCCTCTGTCTGGGCTTTTAGCTGCTCAGTCAGAGTCCTTAGCTCATCCCTTTGAGCCTCCGTCACCTCCAGCTGTGCTTGTGATTTTAACTTTTCCTCCTCAGACCTCTTTATCTGCACCTTGAGGTCCAGGGTCTCGGCTTGGAGCCTGGACACGTCTTTCATGCTCACCTCTAACTGGTCCTCAACCATAGTCAGTCTGCCTGTCATTTCCTGGCTCTCCTTTGCTTGGACCGCGCTCCTCTCCAGCTGAGATGTCTCCATCACCTGCTTCTCAGAGGTAACCCTTTCGATCACTTCCGTCTGTTTAGCACAGGTTGCTTCTGCGTCAGCTTTGGCTATCTCAAGCTCCTTCTCCCTTGCCTCCAGAGCTTTTAACCTGGACTGCAGCTCAACAAGGCTCTTCTCTTTACTCTCAATCTGGTCCTCTTTGACTTGGAGCTGTTCTTGGAGGCTTGCTTCATTCTTGCGTGCAGCTCCTAAGTTCTTCTCCAAGTCTCCGATCTGCCCATTAACACTCTTCAGGTCAGCTTGCATACGGCTAAGAGCTGCCTTCACCGTGTCCTGCTCCTCTCTCAGACTCTGGTTCTCCTGCTCCAGCCGCTTTGACGTGGCCTCTGAGAGCTTTGCGGCCATGGTGGCTCGCTGCAGACTCTCATCCAGCTTGCGGTTCTCCTCACGCAAGCGCTTCTCCTTTTCATCCACGGTCATCTTGGTATCATCCAGCTGGCCACGAAGCTGTTTCTCAGAAGCCCTCAGAGCTGCTAATTCATTTTCAAGCACTGTTCTGTTTTCTGCCATCTCCTTCTTCAGCTCCTCGTTTCTCTTCACAGTAGTTAACAGTTTTTCATTTAGTTCCATTAGATTGGCACACTGTGTTTTGTAGTCTTCTATCTTTGAGGCTTGTTCTTTGACGCTACCCTCCAGCTCGACAATGTTAGTGGTCAGTTTGTCCCTGTCTTTGGTCAGGCTTTGGTTCTTGGCTTCTAGCTGTTGTAGTGTCTCACAGTTGGAGGTAAGCTCTGCCTCTTTCTTCTTTAGCTGCTCATTAAGGGCAGTGACTTCTGCCTCTAAAGACTCTCTTAAGCCACCAAGATTCTTCTGCATTTCATCATTATCTTGGTGTGCCCTCCTCCTCACCTCCTCCACCTCTTCCTCCTTCTCCTCTAGAGATCTTTGGAGGTCCTGCAGCTGCCTTTGTAGGTTGCTTGCCTCCTTCTCTCTTACTGTCAAGGCCCCCTGCAGCTTGTCAAAGGCACTGCACTGTTCCTCAACTTTCACCTCCAACTTGGCCTTCTCCTCAGATGCAGATGCAACTAATGCTCCCAGTTTTGTTTCACTATCCTTTGCAGCCGCCTCCTTGACTCTCAGCTCCTCCTCTAGCCTCTCTGTCTGTCTCTTCTTATCCTCTACCTCAGCTACAGCTTCCATCTTCCCTTTCTCTGCCTCTTTCAATCTGTCCAACAATTCGTGTATCTTTTGAGCTGAGTCAAAGTAATTGGCTGCCTGTTGGCCCTTCTCGTTCAGAACCCCATCCAACTTGGACAGGAGCTCTATGTTCTTCCCCTCAGCAGCTGCTAACTTTTCCTGCAGCACTTGTTGTTCAGCCTCCCTGGATTTTTCCCCATTTCTGAGTGCTTCCACCTCTCTGAACAAGGCCTCCTCTCTCCCCTGCAGAGCCTTGAGTTCTCCTTGCAAGCCCTGCTGCTCCTCTTGGGCAGAAAGGGACATGTCCAGCTGCCTCTGGAGCTCCACCACTACCCCCCTGAGCTCAGCGGCCTCCTCGCCCAGCTGCTGCACCTTATCTAGGAGCTCTCGCTGCTTTAGCTCTGACTGGTCCAGCTCCAGTCGAAGGTCTTCAACCGTGCTGCCATCTTCTCTGCAGGCAGGGAGAGACTCGTTCAGGTCATTCAGCAGAGCCTGACCATAGTCAGGACTAGATGGGAACTCAGGCGCTTGCTAGATGGTCGCGAGGGAATCCGGAGGAGAAGAGAAGGAACAGAGGAAGAGTGATAAACATCATATTATCATTTTAAAAATATGACAGAATGACAGGATGTTATTTGAGACATATGTCTGTTACCTGGGAGTAGGTGCTGGCTAGACTGTTAATACTGGAACTGCGACTGGGTGGTTTCCACATGTGGCCAGGTGAGTTTGCACTACCCAGTGTCCTCCTGTTGATCAGCAAAGAAATGCTAGCTGTATTTTAACACATGTGCCTCTGTAATAGTTTTCTGATCATTATTTAGATATTTTTGTAGTTTTTATCAGCTCTACATGTTGTTTTCATGACTTGTCTTGTTTGTTACCTTGCAAACGTGGGCCAGGCGGCATCAAGATCATGACCTCTGGAAGCTACATCAAACTGGACCTCATTGAGTTCATACAGGTGGTTGATTATGTCAACACTGAGGTGGGGCTTCAAGAAGGGGCTTCTTACATAGTACCAGTCACTGTGGGAAGAGAGATAAGGTAGAGGTTACAGTGGGACACTGCTTATTCATGATAAATATGTTTCATGGTCTCTACTGAATTCTAACAGTTCTTACAATCTGAAAAACAAATGCCACTCTCTTCTTAAAAAATTCTTTACCTGGTTACTCTTTGGTTCATAAGGCACTGCTGCAGGGTGTCAGCCAGTCGCTGATGTACGAGGGAGTAGCGGATGAATGCTCGTCCTTTCCCCAGAGATGTCTTCAGCTATCAAAGCAAAAGACGACATGGTTATACAGAGAGCTTCTAACCAGCGTTTACTTTACAGTCACATCACAGGGATATCCCAACCATCACAAACTACAGCTTTAATGACAATCTACAACATAACTGTTGAAGAGGTAATGCTATAAACATACACAGCGAACAGAGCTATTTTAAATGCAACTCTATTTTGTTGTTGTTCTTTTCTACCAATTACGTAAAATTTTCGTACCTCAGAGATGCATTTGACAAAGCGGATCCCATCATTAGCTCCTTTGATTTTAGCCAGACAGTCATTGAAGTAATCCCAATAATCCTTCTTCGTTCCAAGAAATGTGGTTTTCTCCTTCTGGTCAAACTGAAAGATGTGCAACAAAAGAATGTTGAGCATTATTTTTTGAGGCATGTGGAGCAATTTAAACAGCTGTTCTCCAAACAGTTATCTATTTTGGAACACATAATACGTATTTATCATCAGGCATTATGAACAACTTTCCCATTATCTGTTTTGTAAGAGCAAACACATTTTTTTCTAACCAGCAATATTGTATTTGGGAATCATTGATTATTTATTTATTCACATCTTCCTTGGGAAACTGGGATTCACTGGGTTAGATGTGACAATATAAGCAAAATCACACCTGTAGCAGGTACTCCAGTTTGTAGGAGAATTTGTGCAGGTTGGTACTGTCGTCAGTGATTGGCTCCCCACTTTCCCTGTACTCCTTTGCAAGCTCTGCAACAGCATCTGAAATTTAAGCAGTTAAAAAAAGATCAGGGCTTAATAAAACAGACTTCACACAAAGAGGTGAAACCTGCTTCTGAAAGATACACACATAATATAAAAATGTGTTTTCAGCGAAAAAAGAAATGAACAGCTAATTTTCATTCAGGAAATCTATTAGAGCAGGGAAGAAGCAAACAGCAAAAAGCAGGAAATTGTTATCTCCTTCGAAATGATGTGAAGTGAAGGTCACATGGCCTAAAGAGAAATCAGACAAAGCAAAACTATGTTGCTGTAACATTTTCATCTCTTGGTGTATTTTTGTGACACACACACACACACAAACAGCACCCAAATTTTCAATTATTGTCCATTTTTTACCCCACATCCACCCTTGTCAAGCACAGCTAGTCTGTAAATTAACCACTTGCCTCGTATCCATCGCAAAAACTGGAAGGACACCTGTGATGGGTGCACCCTCAGTACGCACTTTCTGTCCCGCTGCATGGTGACAGAAGCTTCCACCACACCCTTACTACAGGGACGTGAGGTCAGATGCACGTTTCCCCAAATGGTTTGGCGAGCAGATGTCAGATAGTTCCAGGCGTACTTAGATTTGACACTGAGACTACGGTCAGGATATCATGGCAAACATTTCATTGACTCTTCTTTCTCTTCTCATCAGTCACACCATGTCAGCCAACAACAGCCTGCAGCTAATCTATTCACACACACTCACACGAACAGGCACACACACATAAAGCTGGCGTACCATGCAGATCTCGGATAATCCTCTGGAGTTGGCTCTCCCCAACCGTAGCCCCAACAGCCATGGCCCCACCGCTCTCTCCCTGGCAACCAGGGGTCACAGGGTCACATCCAGTCTGCTGAATCAGAGAATCAGAAGCAGTCAGGAACAAAAGATTGACATGAATGCTCCAACATACTGTACTCTGTCGAGCCACAAAAGCACTGCGCATTAATGAGAGTTCTCATAGCAGGTACACTGGCTAGTTCTGTGGAGAAAATGTCGCTCTTAGGCCCGAAAGTCAGTCTGACACTGAAACAATAGTCTGTCATACATGCAATTTGATGTTATGATGTATAATCTGTGCAATAAACAGTACAAAAAATTATGTCATCTATACTATAATTCTTGACTCCTATCTGCCAAACTATGCACCTATCTTTTTGTACATTCATGCTGCACTCCTGCACAACCTGAAAACAACACATTTACACAGAGATAAAGTAAAATCATAATTTATGGATGAAATTATGAACAGGGTGGCTTAAATTCAAGATTATGATCTACTGAAGAGCAATGCACAACACTTTGATCACTGTAGGAGCAACCAAAGGTTCATTAGGGAAGGAAAATGTATGTCAATGGAACCTGGTTAAACTAACCCAAGTCCCACTTTTATCAAGTATTACCTTGAAAGAAATACGGGGTACACAGAGGTAGCATTTATTGCAGGTACTACGAGTAATTGGATATTGTGTAGGAGTTAAGGACACTGTGTTCACTTCCAGTAACTGCCTGTTAGTTATGAGTAAACAAAGAATGCAGTGACATCTAACTGTAACGTTATGAAAATAATTATGCTATGGCATTGCAGGACCAGCCACTACCTACATTTTAATACAACAAACATCCACACTGTAGTCACGTTGACTGAACATTTTGTTTGTCTGACGTTCAATTTGTTAACAGTTAACAGCTAGCTAACAGCTAACTAGGTTAACCGGAGTTGAGTTTCAGGAGTTTTAAATAACTAAGAACAGTTTTACAACACTAACTACCGGCTCTTATAGCATTTACATTCGTTTTCCAACATCGAAGAACGACAAACAGTAATATAAACTCGGTATTTCAAGCTTTACAGACGACTTTTGTGCTTTTGGAGCTGTCTCGGGGACGTTACGTTATATTTAGCTTTGACCCACTCATCCTTTGACAGGCGTTTTGAAAATAACTGTGACATCGCCGACAAACGTTAACTTTGATAATATAACCTGTTTCTAAGTTGTTTCTGGTGAAAAAACTAGAAATTAACAACAACTTTGACATACTTTTACAGATATGACCCAAATCCATAACAGTCCAGAGCGTTTAATGGGTGCATACAAACTTGTTTAAAGTGCCGCGACTGACATTGTGTCAGCCACTGACAAAGCGCTACGTTGATCTCCGGCCAATGAGTAGAAAGTTAGTAGGCGGGACTCTTAAAAAGGATAGTTTGGTTGTCGTCGCAGAGTAAACAGAAGTGTCATGTGATCCATGACAGATAAATACTTGGCCCACTTCTCTGCGGTCCATTTGACAGCAGGACTTGAACACGATAATTTCAGGTTTAATTACAACTGATATACGAATGAGCTTCGACTATTCATCTTTAAAATGTACTTATTGTAACTGCACCCATATCCTTTATCCTTTATCTTTTCTCACTTCTACCCTCAGGCCGGAGGTACAGAAGTGTGAAATGCAGGACGTCCAGATTAAAGAACTCTTTCTTTCCCGCAGCCATCAGACTCCTTAACAGTTAACTGGCGTCTAATCGTGGACTACCTCATTCATTCAGCTGCATTCATAACTGCACTGTACCTCACACTTTACTCTTCACTGTTTACTGTTTGCTGCTACCAGTTTGCACACTTACTGTTTAATGTTTACTTTTACCAATTTGCACATGCTACTGTTTACTGTCTACACCCACCAGTTTGCACATAACACCACTTTGCACTACGTGTATAGTCATTGCAATTATGTATATAGTCATTTGCAATTTTTGTTTATAATCGTTGCAATTCTGTTCATTTATCTCAGATTTGTTTATTTATTTATCTTTGATTCTTTAAATTGTTCTTTGTTTGATATTGTTGCTTTTTTATATATTTTTTTATGTTGGCATTCTCGCATATGACAATAAAACACTTTGACTTGACTTTATACAAAAAGTTTAAAAATCATTTCGCCCATCTGCGTTTTATGATTTGTAAAGCCTATGTGTCACACATGTAGTGTATTGCGATGCCCATAAGTAATAGCCTGACATTTATTATGATAACACGCCTGTCATTGTTCAGTTTTAGTGAGGACTCATTTCTCAAAGGGACACTGATTTTACACTAACATCTGGTAATGGAGAGTAATGCTCAGCTGTTCTGTAATGTTTTCTGTCAAGCCTGAGAAAACACTGCAAATCAGTTTGAGCTTGGAGACTACAAATTTTAAAAGTCTGTGTTCCAGATGTGGTCTGAATAAATAGCCACGATCACAGGTTTATCTGAGCTGAGGGCATAATCTGGTAAAACAGGTTGGGTTAGTCCAGAAAGCAGAACAGAAAACACTACCTGTCACAAGATTATTAAAGCTACCCCTTTTCGAGCTGTTTTTTCAGTTGACAGAAACTGTCTGATGCAACAACATACCTGTCCCATCAAAGAAGAGGTAGGTCCATTTTTTTGCTTTATAGTGCTATTATGCTGCCAGAAAAGGGGTTCCTTTGAAACCTGTGGTTAAGTGCATCTTGCTTCAATCGGATTCGGTTAAAAAGACCTTTATCATTATCAGTTTTATAACCCTTCTTGCCTCTGCTGATTTGCGTCACGGAACGGCTGATTTTAATGACTTGATGTGTAAGATTAAAAGAACACAAGAGCAAGACAGTAACACACTACTAATCCTATATTTCTTTTCTAGGATCCAGTTCAACAGCAATGAATGACTCTTTTAATGACAGCACATATAACTATGACTATGGTGATGAAGTCTGTGAAAAAGAGAGCGTGGTCAAATTTGGATCTATTGCCGTCCCTGTTTTCTTCTCCGTTGTGATCGCTCTGAGCCTCACAGGAAACATCCTTGTCCTTGTGATCCTGGCTTTGTACGAAAACATCAAGTCTCTCACCAACATTTTCATCCTGAACCTGGCCATCTCTGACCTCTTCTTCACCACCGGGCTTCCATTCTGGGCCATTTACCACATCTGGGGATGGGTGTTTTCAGAAGCCCTCTGCAAAATTGTGACTTTTGTCTTCTTCACTGGGTTTTACAGCAGCATCCTCTTCCTGACCATCATGACCATCTACAGGTATCTGGCCGTAGCCCACCCGCTCTCTAGCCTGAACTCACAGAGACTCAGCACCGGGGTCTTTGCTTCTGTCCTACTGTGGATGATCAGCGTCATAGCAGCCGTGCCCTCCCTGCTCTACAGCTCCATCGTCTCAATCCCCCACAAGGATGAGCACTCCCAGGGCTGCGAATACGAAATCCCCATATGGAAAAGCATTGGTATCTCACAACAGAATATTTTCTTCATGGTTGCTTTTGCAGTGATGGCTTTCTGCTACATTCAAATACTGTGGAGAATCAGAGGCACAAGATCTCACAGAAAGAACAGAGCAGTTAAGTTAGTCTTCTGTATCGTGGCTGTGTTCTTCCTCGGATGGGTGCCGTACAACGTGGTCATCTTTCTGAGGACTTTGGCTGATGATTCGGAAGCACCGTCTGAAGACTGTGAGGAAAGCATCCGGCTTGAGTACGCGTTCTACGTGTGCCGGCTCATTGCTTTCTCCCACTGCTGCCTGAACCCTGTCTTTTATGCGTTTGTTGGTGTAAAGTTTAGGAGTCATTTGAAGTCAATGCTGCATCGAATGTTCATCCGCCAAAGTCCAGTTGAAGAACAGCAGACTAGGGTGCAACCCTTCTCACGTGGATCAATGTACTAGCTGCTGTTTAAGTATATCATTTTGTTGTATTTACTGCTGCACTACCAATTCAAAAATATAGGAACTGGTTCATATTTTCAAGTTTTTAGCAAACTCAAGTCATCGCAAGAATAAATGTTGGCATTTTACGTTTCTGCAAACTATTGATATGTTAAAACTTTCCATTTCTTTCCATTTAAACTTAATGTTTCTTTACATTTAATTTTCAATTTTATATTGTGACAGCGGGCGGCACGGTGGCGCAGCAGGTAGTGTGCGTGCCTCACAGCAAGAAGGTTGCCGGTTTGATCCCCGGGTCAGGCGGGGGCCTTTCTGTGTGAAGTTTGCATGTTCTTCCCGTGCATGCGTGGGTTCTCTCCGGGCACTCTGGCTTCCTCCCACAGACCAAAAACATGCTTATTAGGTTAATTGGTGAATATTCTGGTGTGAATGTGAGAGTGAATGCTTGTGTGTGTGTTGCCCTGCAGTCGGCTGGCGACCGGCTCAGGGTGTACCCTGCCTCTCGCCCATTGACAGCTGGGATAGGCTCCAGCCCCCCCCCCCCAACACCGAAAGGGATAATCAGGGGTATAGAAGATGAATGAAGAATATTGTGACAGCTCTGTGGTTCAGGTCTGGCTAGGTTTAGACACAAAAAACACTTGGTTAGGGTTAGAAAATAATCAGATTTGGGCTTAAAATACCATGAACACAGCTGGAAACTCATGTGATCAGTGGTCCATTGGCTGGGGGTCATCTCGCCACGCTGTCACAGGACAACCATCCCCTGCTCCTCCTGATAAACACATAAACAATCTGAACTATGTCACTTTGATACCTATTGTAGAAACTTGATTTGACACAAATTTAACATATTCATGGTTTACAGAAATGTACAATGCCCACATTTATTTCTGCCAACTGGGCTGAGCAAACAAAACTCACAAATGTTCAAATCTGACTTTTGCTTTTTATTTCTACAAGTGTGCTAGTTTTAAACCTTGTATGGGATGCAATTTGTTATTTAAATTTAGTTATTGGCACTTTCAGGAGATGAATGAATGAGTGAATATGTTGTGCAAAATTGTTTCGTACTAATTTAAGATTGTACCCATTCTTCCATTTGTGAGTTTTTGTGAGTTTATTACTGTAATTATGATTTATCTTGTAAATTTCATACAATGTGTTATTGCATATAATAGCTGTAGACTTTGGTTTTTCATGTACTTTAGTTATATGAGGGATTTGATAACAACCCTTTTGTTGTTTTCAGGTAAATTAGTGTAAATAGAACTTGACAGATAAGGACAAACAAAACAACCTTTAATAGTCGCACCCAATAAAAAACAATGTGAAAATATTTACGTGTGCTTCTCAGTCCCTCATGGGAGTTTTTTTAAAACTGCAACATGTTTTTTTCATTATGAGCCTCTACAAAATGGTGAAAAAGCAAAAATATGTCTCACCTGAATTCTATGTGCATTGACAGCAGGTGTGTATTTTCAATAATCTACATGAACCTGTATCTGCTCAAAAGAAATTAAATGCTTTTTTTATTATACACATCTTTTTATGGACAAGAGCAATCTGTAAAACATTTTACATATAACATAAACTCAAACATAAAAAACTCATTTATTATGCAGTGAAGTGTTTGTCGACCTTTAAGTCAGAGCTGCTCTGTCTTTGAGGCAGTGGACCCTGGCACAAAGCATTGCTGATTTACACACTCATACACTTTAATCTGGACACACCCTTTCCACAGAAGTTCCTCAGTGATTGTTGTAATGCTTTTTTATCTTTGCCAAAGCAGCATTGTAAACATTTCCGAATAATTTCAGGAAGGATCAAACTAATGTAACACTGTCAACAACTACATCACCTTGGAATAGCACGACATTTTGCTCAATGTCAAGTTTTACAAAATAAAGACTGATGATACCTTTTTTACATATAGCAAAATACTGCTAAAATCTTTAAAATGTAAAAAGTATGTTTATCAAGCAGTTACCTGCCCATTTGAATGGCCATCAGGACGACACATACAGCGTTTTCTGTGTGCCATCACTGATTGATTCTAAAATGACATTTTGATTTGAGTTATTCATCAAGGAACTGTTTTCGACTGGCACTGCAGACTTGGATCTGTGTTGTGTGTAGGGATTTGGAGCAGATAAGGAATCTGCATGCTTCTTGGAAACTAACAGTGGTGGAGGAAGTATTCAGATCTTATACTTAAGTAAAGGGACTAATTCCACAGTGTAAAAACAGTAAAATAAAAGTTAAAAAGTCCTGTATTGAAAATGTTTGTTAAGTAAGAGTATATGTGAGTATACTCAGGAAAGGATGTACTTCAAGTACAAAGCAAAAAGACTTGATAAAGAAAAATATCACCCCAGATATAAAAGCAGGATTTTATTGTTGTAGTTGGTTGAGGTGGAGCTCATTTCAAACTATTTTGTATCCAACTGCAGCTAATGATTATTTTCATGATGGATTCATCTGCTGATTATTTTCTCCATTAATCCACGGTTTGGTTTGTAAAAATTCTGAAAAGAGTGAGAAATGTCATCACATTTACCCACAAAGTGACCACCGACAGCACAAACTAATCAGTCATCTAATCATTTCAGCTGCACTTGTATACACTATTTGGTTTAATTTATAAGTGGACATCATAATTTATAAGCTCTTTGTATGTTTGAATGCATAATCTTTAAAGAAAAAAATTAAAAAATAATGATTAAGGCCGTCAAGTAATTGTGATTAAGGAAAAAGTAAAATAGAGCTGTAGTGGAGTAGAAGTAGAAAGCGAAAAACAAAACACACAAGTAAAGTACAAGTACCTCAAATTTGTAAGTAAAACACTTGAGTGAACAGCTAACAGATATCAGAGGTAAGGGGAAAGTTTATTTTGTTTATCTTTTTAGTTCTAAGTGTGGGCGTGTTCGACCATGCACTTAGATTTTTAACTTCCTCATTCGCTCCGCTGATTTGTTGAGCTCTTCTCCAGCGCACACACACATGCCCACACACACGCACACACTGCATGCCCAACTGTCCTGAAGGGGATTGCTGTCTGTGAAGACATTTCTAAGGCTTCTTCTGAGTTGTATACAAATCCTTTGTTTTAAGGTAAGTGAAAATTTGCTACTGTCATTGTATATTTCTTCTTGTTTTTTGCCACCGAGGTCTTGAAATGCAAAGAGTCCAAGTTTGAAGTTCATCTCATTTTGTTTTAATCATTCCTTTTTTCCAGACAGCTTTCAAACACACTTCATTTGAATATCACTGTGAAAGTGTGCCAGGTCAGGGTTTCGATCCTCAGGGACTGAGTTCATGGAGAGGGCTGAAAAAAGACATGATTGGATTTATTTCACGGCATTTGCAGATGGCATTGCACACTTGTTTTACAGATGTGGTGGATTTTAATCGGCCTTAGCATCTGCACGGAGGTGCATGGGTATGCGAGTGGTGATGTCGAACAGTCATGTCAAACGATGTCACCTTTGCATGACAGCGGAGGCGGGGTACCTTTTGCTCCTCAGGCGGACACACCGCCCTATACAGTGCACTACGAGCATGGCAGAAAGGGAGAGCCTATTACAGGTACAGAGTCTAAAAAGGACCCCTTTTCCTGGAAGCTTGTTTGTCACTACCAGTCTTCACTAAGTGCAACACCACTAATATCTCTGTCTTCATTCTCCATCCCTCCTCCTTCGCCCTGATGAATCTTTAAACCATTTTCCAGTGATTCTCTCGAGCAACACAAAGACAGCATTCAAAGGGTTTATGCTGGAGGCTCGACCGAAGGGCATGGTGGATGAAGGCCTTCCTGTTGGAAAATTCATCCCGTTGGACCGTCACACTCGCCTCCTGAGCTGCAGTAATGTGGAAGTAAGTAACCATCTCATTTCATCATTATTAGAAATAGTAAATGACATAAATATTGATTTTTCAAACATCTGTTTTTGAATGATTATGAAGTGGAAACTGAAGGTCAAAGCTTTGTTAAGCTTTCTTATGGATGTGATGTTTTACTTTTGTCTCTCTCCTCAGGGCGCAGCTGTTAGTCAGAGAACCAATATAAGAAAGACTGAGATCCGAGTTAACTGGACGGCACAGGGAGAAGACCAAGACATCACTTTCAGGTATTTGTACCCTTTGACTGACCTCCAAAATTCAAAAATACATTTTTTTTGGTCTGTTTTTTGATATGACAAAAGAATTTACATTAACGTGTGTGTCCGTGTGATATGTTTCAGAGCCACATTTGTTCAGGAGTATGAAACATTCTGGGAACGAGTGGATGTGAATGTCACTTTCCCCACCCCAACACCACCAACAACAACAACAACTACACTTACTCAAGCAAGTACCACAAGTACTGCAAAGTTAAGTACTACAGCAAGTACTGCAAAGCCAAGTACTACAAGAACTACTACAGTGCCAAGTACTACACATGCTACAAAGGCAAATAGCATAGTAGAGGTGAGCATGACCGATTTTTCATGATCATTTTCCTTGTTTTCTGACACTGTGCATGCTTGAATATATACATTTCGAGAAAACTTTATTGACACAACTCTTCATTCTTTCTCTTGGTTTATCTTCAGCAAGCAGGAACCGCACTGATGGCTTTCAACATTGTTTTCATAGCAGTGAAAATGGTATGGTATTTGTAAACTCACCCTGGAAATGGTGTTGCACAGTAGTCCTACCAGAGCTGTAGTTTTGCTGAGACACTGGCATCCAAAAAACTACACAAGAGAATTAACATTACTCCATCTCTCTTCAGGAACTAGTTAATATATTCACCACCACCCTCATCGACAGCCCCTTTTCTCGTGATCTGATTAAGGTAAGGCATGAGTTGTGTGGCTTGTGTCATACTGTTTCTATCCCACATCTGTTGGTAGGTAAGCTGGATCTAAAAATGGCAGACCCCGCCACTAACAATAAAAACCACTGGACGTAATTAAAGCATTTAATTACTAGAAATAGTATAAAAAGGGATTTTATATTTATGAAAACCTTAAAGAGCTCCATCGGTAGATTTGATCCAGTTAGTGGTAGTTTTTGGTTTATTGTGTGCATTTTGAATAAATTGTATATTTTTTCCAGAGCCGCTGTGAATTATTGTTTCATTTTAACATTAAAGCTCATCTATGGACAAGCGTTGCAACTCAGCATAGACTATAAATGCTAAATGGTATTTGTAGGTTCAGTCAGTACCTATTCAGATTTATTAAGATGAATGTCTTTCTTTGGCAGGTGTCAAAGATATTGGGCGGTCTGCTCTGTGCAGCAGCTGAAATATCGACTCTGGTCTTGTTTTGTGTGGACAGTTCCTTGAAAGTGAGTATTAATAAGTGGTGTACAATATTTCTCTATATCTACATGCACATTTCTGAATTATTCTCATGTTTAACCTGTGTATATACCTGTGTGTGTATGTTTAGGTCACTCTCATTTCTCTTGTGTGTGTGGCGATAGCGATGACTTTCATAGAGCTGGTAATCGTCTCTCTGCCCATTGGACCCAGTCATGAACTGTAGGTTCAACTCCTTTTCTTCTGCCTGAATATTTGACTTGACTCTGACATCAACATTTTGTGCACAGCTAATTTTACTTCTCTTCTGTTCTGTTCAAGAAAGAAGATCTGTGACACTGTTGTCAAAGTGTGTTCTGTCATCTGTACAATTTTTACAAGTAAGATTTACTGTTTTGTATTCATTCGGCTCTGTGAGAACATGTGTTTGATGTCTTTTAAGCAATAGTTTGACATTCTGTAGTGATGGAAGTACACAGATACTTCACTAAAGTAGCAGTACATACTTTGAAAATTACTTACCTTAGTAAATGTCCTGCATTCAGAACTTTACTTAAGTAAAACTATCTAAGTATCATCAAAAATGCATTTATTGTATTGTAGAGTAAAAGCATTAATTATGTGGTAAGGTTTAAGCTAATGCTAAGCTAAGCAGCTGCTGGCTGCAGCCACATATTTACACATGTGAGAGTGGTGTACATCTTCTCATCGAATGCAAACAAGCAGATTCCCCAAAATGTCAAAGTATTGCTTCAAAACGATGGAGACAGTCACTGCTTGCGTTTCTTTGGATAGTTGTTGTTTTTGTTGTTTTGTTTTGTTTTTTCTGTGATTTAATTTCCAAATCTGTTTTACACACAGCTGCTGTCGTCTTTCTTGGTGTTTTGGAGACTGACGCCTGCTTAAAGAACAGGGAAGAGTCTTGGCTTCTGAAAGTGATGATCGCTTACACAGTGTGGATTTTCCTGTCTTTGATTTGGACCTTTGTGTTCAGTATTCACATAAATACAATACTGCGAAGAAGCAAAATAGGTGAATGACTTGTATTACAATACTGTTTGAATGTAGTACTATGCATGGAATACAGTATGGAATCTTATGATGACCAAAGTTATATCCGTCACTCTTTTCTGTCACAGGGAGTTCAAGATACAGCAATGGAGAAACAAGAAAAAAGGTGAGAGCCTGTCCACATCATGGCAACCATAAGCACCATAACAAATCATGCATTACAATAAAAATGCAAGTTCATGCCTGTTTTTCACCTCTGAATTTCAGAAGAAGCTCGGAGCAGCCAAAGTGATCGTCACTGCTGTGTCAGTGATCCTCATCGTTGGAACCATGTCCTTCACTACAGCTCTCATTGTTGGGATATTTTCAGAAAAATGGGCTTGTGCATGAAGTGAAGTCCGTTTCTTTCACACAGCCTAGTATTACAAATCACAATTTGCCTCAAGGGGCTTTACAATCTGTACAGAATATGACACGTTTTCTCCTCAGACCCTTTATAATCAGTTTGAGTATGAATAGTATCTTTTCTAAAAGTTCATAAAATGGATGTTGACGGTGTGTTGTTGTGTTTCCCTGGTTGGTCCCCCATGAGCTGTAAATACTGCACTGTTGTTTCCAATAAAGCCACCTAATTTGAAAATGCTAGATTGTCTAATTTATCACATCTCATACAGTACAACACATCACTCGGTCTGAACAGGCTGGATAATGCTCCACTGTTGTGTTATATCTGTAAAAGTGCTTCATTTTCCAACCTGTCACTATGGTGAAATTGTACAAGCTTGATGTCTGAATTTAAGTATCTGCTTGTGCCAGGCACAACCAGTGAGCACTGAGGGAGTGTTTCAGTGGTGTGATCATACCCTCATACCCTCAGTGAGTAACTGTGTGGAATGTGCCTCTCTTGTGAAAAACAAGCCTTGCTGTCCTGCAGTACCGTATTCATAAGCATAGATGGTATAAAAAGGACACCACACAGACACTTTAGCTTTTTACAAAGAGGTTTTACCATAAGTTGTTTTGATACGTCAGAAATTGTCCTCAAGGACGACATACAAGACATTAATCCTACTTGGTGCTTTGATCAGCTGTCTATGTCTGTATGTTATTCTTGTGTAAACTAAACTGTGAACTACATTTAAAATAAGTGCATGATGCCATTCAGCTTTTTCAAATGGCTTCATTTCTTCATTTCAGTGAGGCCCTCCATTATATCTAAATCTATATGTTTTATGCTCTAAACACAGTTACAACACCTACTAATCTACACAGTAAAACCAATTTGTTCTGTGTGCTGTTTTGAGTTCAAAACATTCAGGTCAAACTCATGTGAACGGCTGAAACTGAACTGTTTAAATTGTCAATGTGGTCATAAGTTCTTATCTATGATTCATAGATTGTTACTCCTTTTAATGTTTCTTTGGAAGAGGCACGTTTATCAGCTCAGGTAAATGACTGACCCAACCATAAAATGATTGTCATACCACTTAGCAAATGATTTAACTTGCTGTAACTAACGTGGACGATGTTACAGCGTCCCCACATTCATTTTCACTTTGTCAACAACAGCACAGGAAACATTTCACACAGCTGAGTTCCAAATAGATTTAGATAAGCAATGTAGACTACTGTTAGACTGTTTCTGTAAACATTTCTTAGTCATGACATAGATATTTGAACTCTACTGCTTTGTAATTCTCACCCATACTATAGTCAGTTTTCTTTGGTATGGAGTTAGACCCCTTAACCACTTAGTAAATGATTGAACTCCTGCTGTGTTGTGTGCAGCTCCAAAGCTGCATACTGCACACTTAGGATGTTGTGGCACCTTCACTATGACTGTAGCACTTCTTATCAACAAAAGCAGGCTCATATTCTTTGTTATATTACATCTAGAAAAGTCAAAACGCTCTCCTGTGGTGAGTTATGAAGTCAAGCGCCACTAGAGGAGGACTGTTCTCTACCACACAGACAGGAAGTACAACCGTGGCTTAGAAAATTAACTCTTAGTTACCAAAATAATCTTTATTGGAAATGAACACATATTCATACGAGCACAACAAAAACTCTTTTTTTTTTTACCTCCGTGCTTATCACAGGAAAGAGCCCTTTCCTGTATTTTGAAATTTAAACTCGCACAAATCTATTTATAAGAAACCTTATTTGGGTTGTAATGTCGTCAAGATTCAGTCTCAAATGATTGATGAGTGTTTTGGTCATTTTCAAATGTAGTCTAATCATCCTCATGTGAATGTTTAAGGCACACTTTTTGACTATTTTTTCAGCTTCAACCGGTGTGTCTCAGTTCACCATTATAAGTTCAGTGGTTTCTTGATAACAGGTGCAAAGTACAAACCTTTTTATATCCTATATATATATATATTTATATATATATGTATGTATACAGCTATCAAAAAATATTCCAATCTAGAAAAGAGACATCATATTCCAAATATACACATTCAGAAGAAACAAAGAATAGAAAATATTCATCTCAATAAAAGCCAGTACTGATGAAAAGGATAGTTCAAGCAAAAAGAAACATTTTTAGTGCAAAACCAAACCAATCGTGTACACAAGAGAATTAAATAGAGACAAACGTGTCCAAGGGGGCATTAAATGGAAGTTGAGACAGCCGTCGTCTGGAAGATTTGATACAGAGCAAGAAAAGTGAATTTCCACCTAAAGCAAAGATGAAACATCTTCTGGAGCTGACGTAATCCACGCAGATCGTTCACCCAAAAGTCTTCTCAGACTGGAAGTGTCTGTTAAAAAGCTGCTGATACAGATTCATGATACAGAAGTGGAGAAAAAACAAATCAGTCGACAAATCAATCAAACGACATCAGTCAAATACAGAATGTTCATTTCACACCGTGCTTTGGATGTGGGTTGATGGTGCTGTGACACTGATGCAGAGCCTGTACATGTACACGGATGTAAAACTCAGTTACAGTGAATCAACACTGGACTGCAGCTTGAGTACAATCTCATCTCTGAGAGAGAGATTAATACAAACTTTAGACATCTGAACCCAAGTCTAAGTGTGGAATATAACAGCGCACACGTTATATTTACATGTTACTTCTCTGTTTCACAGCTGCTGCACTGTACCGAGAAGGATCAGGCTGGTCCACAGTGGTATCTTCAGTTCCTCTCTGATGCTTCTGCCTGCTTCATCTGCATCCTTTCTGCTCTACTTCCTTCTCAGACACCACAGGCAAGACGAGATGGGAGATGCGGCTCCACAGTCCACTGAACTTGTCAGTGTCCATCTCATTGAAAGCAGTTTGGCTGCCGGAGCCCACCAGCTTTTCCTTGACGTGGTCTTGCACCATCTCCTCCACATCCTTCAGACCCAGGCCGCTGCTGACCTCGTCTTCAGGCAGTAGCACAGTAAACAGCAAGAACACCCGCTTGTATGCTGCGTACTCGTGGTCGCAGTAGCGATAAAAAATGAGCGTGGAGCCTGGAGGAAGCTCTTCGAAGCGGTGAATGACAGCCACGGGTTTGTCTCCCTCAAAGGCGGCTTGCAGCTGTCTGTCGATGTCCAGCTTCACCGCGTCGCTGTCCTGGCTGGCTTTGCTGGCTCCGTCAATGTGGAGGACAGAGGCGTTGAAGGCAGAGGAGAAGGAGGCGGCCATGCCCTGCGCCAGGCAGAGCAGCGTCCTTTCAGCTCTGAGGCCAGCAGTGAAGATCAGACTGACTGGCTCTGTGGGATTGGCTGTTTCAAGGTGCTTCTCCAGGTGGAACCTGCTCCTCTGCCACAATTCAGACCGCTGACTGGGAAACTGAGTCTCAAGAAGAGACAAGTGATCTCCAAACTTCTCTGGTTTTACAGCTCTGGATGGATGCTCTCCACCACCTGCAGTCCTCTGGAGTACAGGTTTGATCTTGTATGCCAGCAAGACAGCGGAAGTGCTGAGCAGCACCAGGAGCACCAAACACCAGAAATACCACATGAATCCTGACGGGACACAAGACAAAATTCAAATTTGGTAAAGCATATAATGTATGTTTGTGTGTAAAGACAATGTCATTAAAATGACTTTAGCTCACCTCGAGAGGAATGTCCAGAGCTTTTCTTAATAACAGCAGTTTTCTTGATTCCTTTTAAAAGACAAAATCTCATTTAAGTCAACAATGTCACAGATGAATCAGATGATGCTGAGGATTGTAATAGTCAATAGAAGCTGCAATACCCTGTTTTTTGTGCTGAACGGTTTCTTTTTGTGTTGGAATGTTATTCACGCGTTGTCGCGTTGTGTAGGATCTCTCTGAGGTTGGATACCCGCTTAGGACACAGTGGTTAACTGCTGACACACCTAAAGGTGAGGCAGAATTTATTCATGTAAATTTCTGATCATTTTTAGAGATGTGAATGCATAGATCAGATGCTGAGTGCAAATTTCTTGACTAAAATGTCCACAGTACCAGAGCTCTTGGCTTTGGCTTCCATCGTCCTCCTGTACTCGTCCATGCTGGTGATCTTAGGCATCGGCGCATTATGGCTCGTCACTGGTGATCTGATTTGCGTGGCAGACTTGGTCGAGGCCAAAGGTCCTTTAGTTGATGGTTCTACTGAAAACAAACAAGCAAGATTAGAACGACTGTATAATCCTACCTTGATGTAATCATTCCCATGCAGAATGAAGTTTGTGTTTTCAAGATGTGCAATGATTAGATGATTAATTGATTAGTCTGAGTGAGAATTAACTGCCAATTATTTTGACAATCAATCGAAGAATTGTTTGTCATTTTTCAAGCAAACATTTGCTGGTTTCAGCTTGTTAAATGTAAGGATCTGCTGCTTTTCTTTTTCACTCATGATAATAAATGCGGATTCTTTGGGTTTTGGACTGTTGGTTGGACAAAAGACATCACTTTGGGCTCTGGGAAATGAGCATTTTTTTTCACAATTTTTTTGACATTTCATAGGCGAAACAATGAATCATAAAACAATGAGCAGGTGTTTTCCTACCTCTCTTTACTTCTTTTATTGCAGCGCTGGGTCGGCAGCGTTCCCCGAGGACAACACAAGGGGACAAATTCACATCTCCAAGGGCGTCTGATTTGTAACAAGGGAAACTCTTTATGAAATGATAAAACGGCTAAATTGTCTGTGATTAGATCCAAGACGTCTTATCAGTCAGCGGTCAATAATGTCATGGTAAAACAACCAGAGTACACCTGCAAAGAAGATGTCAAATTTGCCATTTGATCGCAGCTGCATGCATTAGATGACGCTTTAAAAAACTCACTGTCTCTCTCACACACTCACACACACACACACACACACACAGTTTTCTGCCTAATACAATCAAAAGGTGCTGAGAGCCTTATTATAATTTTAATTATTCATGAACTACCCTCAGCACACACAGCCCACTGCGTGCTAATAACATCGTACTACTTACAAAAATGACAAAGCATGAAATGCCACTTTGGCTTGTGCTGAGACAATTAGTGAGAAGTTGATCATATGACAGGCTCGACAGTTTTCAGCAATTCTGATCATCTTTCAAGTAATTTATTGAGCAACACTGCCAAACATTTGCTGTTTACAGCTTCTCAAGTGAGACACTTTGCTGCCTTTATGTGTTTTATAGAATTGTCAATGACATACACTTACGTTTTGGACTACTGGTTGCACAAGACTAGCAATGGAAAGATACATAATGAAAACATTCATTAGTTGCAGCTCTAACCCTGGCATAGTTTTCGTTGATGAGTGCCACGAGAGGAGTCCTGGCCAACATCCATTTCGTGGTGTTCATTTTTCTCCTGATCTTCAGCTGATTCCTGGACATCCATCTCATTATCATCACCACTGCCGCCACCTTCTTCTCCAGTCTCCAGCCGACTCTTCTTAACAGGGGACTCTGTTAAGGGCGAAATAAAAGCCTCGTTTTTGTTTCGTTTATTTACACCACGTTGAATAGAGCAAACTGAAGGTTAGGTCTGAAATAGCAAATCCAGTTAACTGGAGCATCCCACCTTCATCCTCTGAGCCATTCTCCACATCTCTGGAACCATTGACAGCTGCGACTGGAGCTTGGTTTTCTAAACCCTTTTTGGTCCTCTTTAGCGGACCCCTGGGAGTCGGCTCGAAACTCAAAACTAAGTACGGAACAGAAATAAATGATTTATTACAGTGAGTGAGCGTCCTCAACCAGCAGACTAGTCAAATAATATACTTAAGAGCTCTTAGAAGCTAACATAAAGCAACTCCTTAATCTGAATACAGTTTACACTGTCACGTAAGCTAACGTAACGTAAGTTAAAGCAGGTATTCAAGAGGTTTTGTTGTTAAACTTTGTGTGAGCTAAAGTCAGCTAGCTTCGACGGCTAAGCTAGCTAATTGTCAATAGTAAATGTGTTCACCTTTACCTGACACGTGCCTTTTCGATCGTCTCAAGGGGCGAGACACCGTATTTTCAGAGACTATGGAATCCATTTATGATTATTTGCAACTCCAGCGATGCCACAAAACACCACTTAAACAATGCGACAACGCATCGTGTTCACATCCAGACAACACTTCCCTCTAATTGTTAGGGGACACATTTTGTGACAGGACGTCGACGATTTCCGGAAATGAGTTCTACCATATTAGTCATCGTCATAAACACAGGCAGCACTGAAAGTTCCGGCCTAATAATTGGTGATCTGTCAGTGGGACATACGCAGCTAAATCGATAAGGAAGCCTTATATTGGTCATACTCCACGGCGATGTGAGCAAAGGTACGTTTCTTAAGAATTAGAAATTGCAAGTAGCCACTTGAAAATAGGTTAACTGAGTTGCACAAAGGCAGTTTTTACAGACTGAAGCCATGTATCACTTTGCTAAGCTTTGCCTGCTTAGCCTAGCTAACTTGTCTGTCAGTTAACCTGCTAGCTAGTTAGCTAACAACCAGTTTATGTATAATGCGCTAAATTACTATCTTCATTCTCGGTAAACAAGTTTTGCTAGCAGCGCTACAACGTTAGCTAGTAATAAAGCTAACTAGCATATTGGCTTTGCTTACCGGCGCTGCTCGCACGCAAATTCCGTGACAGCTTTCCCAGAAGTATTATTTAGTCAACCCCGAGAAACATCGAAACAGACAATTGAATGATTCCCACGTTGAGTTTGATCAAATCAGAAGCCGTCAATGATGTTTGTTTGAAATCAATGTTTATTTAAAAGTTTGGGCGTCTGAGTAGACAGTTTTTAAAGAGTAAATGAGACTGGATTTCAGCCTGTCCTTGTTATCTGGTGCATAACTAGTTTGCCAACATCACTTTGAACACGTGGCGAGATTCTGTCCAAAGTCTAAATTTGCTCGTGTCTTGATATATTAAAAAAATGTCATATATATCAACAACAATCAATTCTGTATGCAGCTTTGAACCATCTGAAGTGAAGTGCTCCCAACCAAAGACATGGCAGATGAAGAGACCCACCACCACACAGCAGGTACTGAAACACCAATGACAGCCAGATATCACTTAAAACGGGCTGATTTACAAAACAATCACAGTAGTGGTTTAAATGCATCTGATATGTCATTATTTACTCTTTCTATCAGATATCAGGGAAGGAGAAACACAGTCAGCAAATACAGATCATGTCTCAGCAAATGACGAGCACAAACAGGAAGAGGCTGGTGTTGCTCTGAATGTAAAGGATTCAGAAGGTAAAATATTCAAGCAAGGTCAAAAGTAATCCATTCTGTGTATCGTCACCAACTGTGTTTCTGCATCTACTGTACTAATCAGTATATACATATATGCAGGATGTATGTGTGTGTATAACAACTCATTCATTTGATTCATGTGTGTTGGAGCAGGAGAACATCTAAAACATCCACGAGGACTGAGCAGCACTGACTTAGATGACACTGGATTTCTGTTTTTACTACAGATGGAGATTCAGCTGAAGAGAGGATGGCGCCCCTTGCAGAAGGCTCTTCTTCTCCAGATGAGGCCAGCACGCTGACCATGGAGGACGCCATCACCCCACCTCAGGATGATGACCTAAGTCACGGTGATTATAACAGACAGACGCCAGGAAATGAGCAGCCGACCACCATCGCTGAGGAGATTTCCAGTGAGTTTTCCTGTTGTTGTGACAAGTGATTCAGACATTATTATTAATTGTGTTCATACTTTTTAAACAGCCTGGGCAATTTTATTTTACTTGCTGCAGACCTAACAAGTGTTATTTGTCTTTAAGTAAATTATTAAAAATTTAACTATCAGTTGTTTTGATACCCAGGTGGACAGGTGGAGCAAAGACAGACTTTAAACATTTTGAAGCTACCCTTCAGTAAAGCAAGATTACAAAGGCAACTGTCTTAATTATCACTGAAAATCTAACTGTAGAGGCGGTGATGCTTGAGTTCTTGTGAAAGTATTGTTATTCTATCAGGAGAATGCCAGACTGGGGAGAAGACAGCATTAAAAACAACTACTTCACCAACCCAGGAAGACAGAGAGGATGACCAGGTAGACGGGCCCCACGCTAGGCTTGATGACGAAACCACAAGCACAAACACCTCAGACACTGTTCAAGTTGTAGAGGGTGAGTCTGACTGTTCTCTGACTGCAGAATCTCTTTGTGCTTTAGTGCTCTTGTGGCGTGTTGAGCTTCTGGGCCTTTCAGTCTAACAGCAGGCGGTGTTCACAGGTGGGAAGCCAGTGAGAGAGCAGGAACATGCAGCTGCTCAAGTGGCTTCCAGTGTTTGGAGTGTCTGTTAAGTTTGTTTTAATCTTTTTCTTTTTTTCTCCAATTGGTCAGATGATGGAAGCAGCCCGGATATACAGGAGTGCACAGCCTCCCTGCAGACTGCGTCGCCACAGGAAATCTCAGATGAGCAAGACATAGACGAACAGAGAAGTAACGTTGAAAACATTGGCCCTGCCGCTCAGGAGGATACCGAACATATACTCCCAGTGGTTACTGCAAGTCCTGCAGGTAAACTTGTTACTTTGTCCTTGTGTTTATATCTTCTCATTTCTTTTCGTATCATAGTGATGACTTGCCGAGCAAATGACTGAAGCAACACTTTAAAATCAAATGACAGCCCAAACCTTACCATCTCAGTGGCTGTCATTTGAAAAATAGTTATCTAACATTTTATGTTGTGCATTATTTGATACAAAAGTATCTTCTGAATTACTGGCTGAGGTGACACATGTGCCTTCCCTCCATAGGAAGTAGCAGATACCTGATAGCACTGGGTGTAGTGGTAGTTGTTGCCATTCTGGTGCAGCATCTCTTCCCACCCGAGTCTCCACCTCAGAAAACCGATGTGCGGCAAATCGACATCTTCCTCATGCAGATGGATAAATTAAAGAGCCGGTTCCCTAACCAGCGTGCTGAGCTCTGGAATAGGAGCAAAATCCACCTACTGAGGCACCTCCAGACAGCCCAGCCCACAGAGCCAGTCAGTCTGATCCTGACTGCTGGCTTCAGGGCTGAGAGGACCCTGCGCTGCCTGGCTAAGGGCCTGGCCTCCGCCTTCTCAACTTCCCTCAACGCCTCCGTCCTCCACATCAACGGATCCAGCAAAGCCAACCAGGACAGCGACCAGGTCAAACTGGACATCGACAGCAAGCTGCAGGGAGCTTTCGAAGGAGACAAACCCGTTGCCGTCATTCACCGCTTCGAGGAGCTGCCTCCGGGCTCCACCCTTATTTTTTATCGCTACTGCGACCACGAGAACGCCGCCTACAAGAAGACTTGTCTGATCTTTACAGTGCTGCTGGGGGAAGAAGAGGAGATTCCCGCCAAGAGTCATTTGAGTGCTGTGGAGGAGATGGTGGACGACCACCTTCAGAAGAAGTTCATCTCTGATGGCCATCCTGTCTCTTTTGACAGGATGGACCTTGATAAGTACGGCGGACTGTGGAGTCGTATTTCTCACCTCATCCTGCCTGTGACAGCAGAGGAAAGGATGGAACAACAAGGCTGCTAGGGGACATGATCACTCTTATTTTAACTCTTAGTCTAAGCACTTAACTCTACCACCTGTCTATCAGCTTTGTCACTGGGTGACTCTGGTCATTCTGAGGCCAGTAGCAGTGGTTTTCCAGACCTTGGGATATCTTGGACACAGACTATATTGGAGCTCACTACAAATGAAGGCATCAAGTAGAACGATACTTAAAATTATGATATAGATCTCTGTAAACATTTCCTTCATAAAAAAAAAATCATTTGACACAAAGGTTTTGGTGCTCTATTTTATTTGATCAAATGTAATTTAGATAATGTGCAAAATGAAAAGCTATTCAGTTGGGGGGGTTGTTGATTTTACAGTATATGTGCAATTGTAATGGTAACTACTGTAATTTGTGTGAATTTGTAAGTTATTTAAGACTTGATTGTTCTCCTATGGATAATGATCAGAGTTACAAGGCAGAGCTATTCATTTGGTATCACAGCACATAGTTTATTTCTACAACAACTGTCACAATTCTCAAACCTGGACGGGACCACGTGCCTTAACTGAGATTCCCATGCTTCATTTTCTATGTACATGCATCATATTACAGGAAGAAGTTTGAAGATAAGTGCATACATTGAATGTGCCTCAAAGTACAAATAAACAAGGACATTTCAATGCTGCATTTGTTGTCATTGTAGTGAACACTGCTGCGGCTAGAGGGCAGCAAAACCACAGCCGAGCCTGTGCAGCTGTGAGGCGGCTGAGAGGCATCAAATCAACCTGCAACACGCTGCTACTTTGGATTTAAAGTCAGAATATGCTTTAGAACTTCAAACTGCAAGATGACTCTCAAAGAAAAGTTAAGATTAGACTGCAGCTTTCAGCGAATACTTTACTCATGACTAATATCAATTGTGCTGCACATCATGTGTGAGAAATCGTCTGAAGCAGTTCAACTCCTCCTTGCCAGTTTGATCAGATCCGCCTCCTGTCAGCGCTGCTGCAGCTGCAGATGCCGGCTGCTCTCTCACGGACTGCACGGTTCCTGTACACCCGCGTTTAGTGTGACAGTGAAAAAGATGACATCGCGCCATAAAGCTTAATCTCACTATCTGATGACATTCAGGATACACCCCTCTAATTTTGGAGCCAGAAGCAGGCTATGACATTCTCTTGGCAGCTAAAGTAATTGGTGACAGGCTGTGCCTGCCAGCATACTTGCAAGATTATTTCTCTTTTCGGCGCTCTGTGAGCCTCACAACATGTATAAGTTATGCGTTGTCATCGTAGCGTGCTGTGCGTTTTTTCCACGGGGCTCTGCAGCGCCAAAGACCTGGGGTGAGGATCCCAGGTCAGAGTTTGAGAGCACGGCAGAGCAAAATGACAGGCTGCAGGAGGAGATAGATGGCCAGGAGACCATCCTCTCTAAGGTAGGAGGAAATATCCCTTTTCTTTACTTCTTATGTTTTATGGACATTTCATCATTTTCGCATCATTTCATTGAGTGTCTTGGAAATACATCCGTCCTCTTCTCTTTGTAGCTGCTGGGTGATTATGACAAAGTGAAAGCCCTCTCGGAAGGCTCTGACTGTCGGTGTAAATGTGTTGTCAGACCCCTGAGCAGGAGCGCCTGCCGGCGGATAGAAGAAGGGAGCGCCACTGCGCAGGACTTCTACACTGTGGAGACTATCACATCTGGACCAGAGTGCAAGTGCGCCTGCATCGCTCCTCCGTCAGCAGTCAACCCATGCGAGGGAGAGTTCAGGCTGAAAAAACTTAGGGAAGCTGGAAAAGAGGATGTCAAGGTGAAGTGTCATCCTGACCATTTTCCATATTATAGAACCTCTAATACGCTTA
The DNA here is from genome assembly GCA_037975065.1 of Chaetodon trifasciatus. Taxonomy (NCBI): domain Eukaryota; kingdom Metazoa; phylum Chordata; class Actinopteri; order Chaetodontiformes; family Chaetodontidae; genus Chaetodon; species Chaetodon trifasciatus. Next base: position 2,977,682 of record JBBMOE010000022.1, read on the forward strand.
AGTCCCCGTGCGCCAGAGCCAAAAGGCTACAGGCTGATGTCCTGCCCGCCTGTTGATCTCTAGAGAGGCCTGGATGACTGGGAGCACGGAGTATCACGTTTTATCAAATCCAGGAAAGCATAGCCCCACATTTTATCGAGAGCCGGGACCCGGGGTTTGGATAGGGTGGGAATGGGCCAATTTTACGCATGGCATATCTTGAATTGGTAAACTATTTTGACGGAATCCACTTGATCGTTCTAGCTTTCCACCATCCTTGAGCTGCTGGAGGGCTCCTTCTATGGCATGGATCTACTGAAGCTGCACTCCGTTACTAATAAGCTCCTGCATCGCGTGGAACACATTGAAAAGGTACAGTTGCAGCGTAGTTGTTGGTATAACATAAGCGCGAACTGGTGATAGCAGGTGTGTTTATACTGGTGGCTTCTGGATTCAGTGGGTCTAATAAAACACTCTTTGAGCCAGTTTTCAGATTTATTAGAGGCTGGACCTGGACGGATCAGACTTTCCATTACATGTGGAAGTTTATCTGTTTTGAGTATTGAGCCCTTCCTAAAAATGGCCCACTTAACCGTTATAATTGACCAACAAATACCTTCTTTTATCTTTTTTCCTCATTGGTACATTTGCACATTACTTAAGAATTTAAGAGGCTATTAAAAGATTGAAAACCAAATGTTTATGAAATGATGCAGAATAGGATTTTTTGCATTGGCTCAAATGAAATGGCTTAAAGCTTTACAGAATGAATTCTTTAAAGACGTGTTCAGTCAAGATAAGAACCACAATAAGCAATGCGTCTCTCAATTGTGAACCCCTTGTACTTAAATGAATTAAAAACACCATAAATCATAAAATTGTCCCAGCCAAACAGGTGCAACAAAGCAAACCGCAGGGTTACATGCCCAGGCAGAGAAGCGTCTAATTATCCCAAATAAATGAAAACACCTGTGTGAATGTCTGCATTATTAGTCATCTAATTGAAAGAATGTTCAAAATAATCTTGATTGGAACAGCTTGCAATGCCTTGATTTGAAGACTGAATTAGTCTGGATTCCTTCCAGACCACACTTTTTAGGGTTTTATCTCACTACTAAAACCAGCAGCTGGCTGACACTTGAGCTGCTTCAGTCAAATTTGGTCTAATCAACTGTGACATCCAAATCATATCTGATTCTGCTCCCAAATATGTCTGTATCACACCCTACGGGCACTGAATCACCGAGTGAACTGGACCCAAAGCACTGACCGAATCAACATGAAATTGATGAGTTACAGTGGCCTACAGCACAATTCAGGGAACTTGATAATAGCACCACATGCATCATACTGTGCCTGCATGGTGTTAGAAAGCTGTGGTGTACAAGCTGCCAGGACAATAGCTGCATTTGCTGCTCAACTGACCCTTTTCACAGACTTGTCTTGGCATGGAAAGCACAGCTGCAGTTAATAAAACGAATGTGTAAATGAAGCGTGTCCGTTATTGATTGTATTAGTTTCAGCTGTGTCTCGGTATGACACGTGAAAAGGTCAGTTGTGGAGAAGTGGAAGTGTAGTGATATCAGTTAGTGGGTGAAGATGCTGATTGCATTTTAAATTGCATTCTGGGCAGTGAAAGGGAGACAAGTATCCTGAAACTGTTTCAGCATATCCACAGATGACATTGTGACATGCCACAAAGAAGAAAAGCACGAGAGAAAGTAAAATTAATGATGGCTGAATTCCAGGTCTCACTGCCATGGCTTACTGGGACACTTGAATAGAATGGAGTGATCTTTAATGTGATTAGTAAAACTTATGCTTTTCCTACTACAGCATGTGAAAATCTCAGCTGTGAAATAAGTCTATTGAAAACCCTCAACTTCTTCCTTCTGTTAGTGATTACCACTACTTACGACTGCAGCCTAGTTTCCATAAAAACCAAGCACAGTATTTCTGTTAAAGGCTTGATGTGTCTGTTCTGCATGAAGGTGGTGTCTCAGAACAGCACCACAAATGGGGTGAAGCCCCAGGAGAGCCCTCCGATCCAGGCAGATGTGCCCGAAAGCCCGCCCTCCCCTCCCCCCCACCAGCATCAGGACAAGAAGAGACTCAGTGAGGTCAGCAGGGCTGCAGCATATCAGAACCCAGAGGTAAGTGTGACATCCTAACACTGATATCACAGGGTTAACAAATGAGGACAGTAACATAGTCATTTTTGTATTTACATGATAATTACTGACGCAACAGGGGGTGATTACCTTTAATTGCTAAGTAATATCAAGAATACTGTAAATATTCTCTTGCTATTTACGCTTTAAAGGTAGTTAACATCTAAAAATGAATGTGTTATAAAAATTACTGTCACGCTAATATCATTACTTATCATTAAATAAGAAAACAAATTATACAGTGACTCCTGGTATTTATTCAATAATGATACAACAACCAATACTGGAACCAGTACATGGCATCCTCTCTGTAAATAAGTAGAGGTCTATAACTACACCTCCCTACTACATACATTTCTCTCATGATATTTATTACTACATGTATTCCTGGAATTCACAGATGAGAAAAACTTTATTATCATTGCATATTTATTAACTTATAGATATTAGATAATTGCTGTGCCTGTTGCTCATTTGCGGTAGTTTTGTGAACAAATAATTCCACCAGAATTATCAAGTAAATGCTGAGTAAATAGGTTGCTGGAAGACTTTATGATTGTATCCATCCATATTTTAACACTATAAGACAAATCCTGATGCACAGTATTATATGTTTGAAGCAGTTGTGAAGGCTCTGACTGAATCAGCTGAATTTAGGAAAGGAGTGATTGAATTCATATGTTCCATTATTAAGTGTTGTGTTCCTTCAAAACAAAAGCAACAATTATGTGTTCTTTCCACCATCTTTGCCTCCTTTAAAATCATCGTCTTAATGATTAAGGACCACCAATGTGTAAAAGAGGTATTGAGGTAATTGGAAGGTTTGGCAGACCCAGTGGACAACAGCAGAGCTCAGACCAGTGACTGTACCACTGGGCCTCAATCCATGGCAGTTTTAATATAAACAGGAGAGCATGCCCTGCAGTGTTGGGTGGACCTGGGTTTCACATGCAAGTGATTCACCATTTAATATGTTTCATAAGAGCCCTTGTAAGAGGCATAAAATGAGGTTATTAATGAAACCTAAAGCATAAAATGAACTAAATTAAAGTTTTGGATTGAAAGCTTCCTCTTTATTAAAAGATAATTCAGGTTTATTGCAGCTTGGGTCACACTTTGTAGCTTTGGTCATCGTTTCCATCAGTAATAATAACACAGTACTCCCCGCTTTAATTGTTTAGAGATTTGAATGTGGCTACAGCAAAAGAGAAAGGAAAATGAAGGTATATGGTGAAAGTATTACCCAAAATGTCCATTGTAAGCATCAATCACCGTTTGCAGACTCACTTCCTGATTACACTTTGACCTACTGCTCTTGCTGCAGTTGTGCACATACAGTTAGCTTTGCAATGAGGAATTATTACCTACATGTTGGGTGCGCTAACATTTGGATTTACGTCTAAATGAGGGTTTGGTTTGTTCACAGTTTATCTGACTGTCTGACCTGATTTGATTATATAATTTCTTGTCAGTACTAAACAGTAAAATGCATTTATTTGCCGAGTATTAGTATGATTTCATTGCAATACTCTCTTAACCTTGATTTGAGCATTTTCTCCTGTATTGTTGCTACAGAATGAGCTCAAATGTTCTTTTCTTGGGAGGATGATGTGCATCTGAAACAGCATTCACACTCTCATGTGACACTAAAACTCTAAAGTTAAATCTTTGTCTGTGATCAAAAGCTAACAAATATTGTCCCTGCATGTAATCAAACAGATGTATTGGTCTCATCGGACTGCATGTTTATGTTTTTCCTTCAAAGAAGTTTTGTGTGTTCATCTGTTCACTAACAGGAAAAGTATGAGGAGAAGTTCATTGGGAAAAAAACGTCCTTCCTACAGACAGATGGTTCTGCTCAGATCATTGAAGTCAAACCTCAGCTGACCAACAAAGAGGCTTCTCAGGTGTCGAAGTCTGGCTCCAATGGAATGATAATCAGAGGAATGACTTTCTACAAATCTGAGCCGGACCCGATGGTGGCGGATGACGGGGAGCCTGGAGAGAACTGTGAGTGCAAACCTTCAGTCGGCTTTACGGGTAGCAGGAGATGCACGTTCACACTCTGCTAACCATGAAACAGTATAAGTAGTTTGGATGGATAATCTCATCTCATTCCTTGATGTCAGAACATTGAAACACAGTCACAAGAGCATCTGTGAGCTGCTCTGCCAGCTGCTGCCACCACAAAAAACTACAGCTACAAATGGGTTTGATCTTGTGGCTTTTTGTGTTTGTTCGCACTATAATTTATTAGTTCAGAGACAACTTACTTTACAGTTTTGATGGTACTGGATAATCAGTGCTCAGATGAATTGACCAAATCTTTTCCCTTTTTCAGTTTTTGAGTATCATGGATTCAGTGGTGATGGCCCAATTAACCTCTTCATCGAGGAGAATCTTCTCCAACACAGAGCCCCTCGGCCCAGGACGAGGGGGGGACCAAGATCATTTCGACCACAGACAACAGGCCGTTTGCACAATTCCATGAAGACCACCGAATCAACAAAACTGAAAGAAAATGAGCCCACCTCAGAAACTCTTAGTGAGTTCATCAGTGCTGTTGGAAGCACACCAGTGGACGTGTTTGCAGATGTACAGAGTGACTCATCAGTCACGTTTGGACCGACCTCTTCCACACAAAACAACAGGAACACAGACACTGCACCTCTGACCACTCAACGAATCACTGCTGGAATCACTAAGTGGCCAATCCCTTTGATAGCTGAACCAGCCGGCACTTCTTTAAGCGTCAATGCCAACGAAACAACAGAGACTACAAGGAACACAACCCAACCCTCGGAAAATACAACCACAAAGGAAATCCTATTACCATTAACAACAGGAAAAATAGCAGCCACCATGATGGAAACCTCTACCCTGGAGGCGAAACACCAAATGCAAACCAATCCTGGCAGTACTGCAGCTCATTCAAGCACACTTGCACCAAAGCCAGCCACAGAGGCTTCAACTACCAGTCCACTTTCCACTATAACAACCCATAATACCCCACCCTCAGTACCAGCACACCCTGCAGCAGCTTCCACGACAGCTACCTCCACACAGGCTGCTACCACAACAGCAGAAGAAGAAACTGAATCCACCACCACTTTGTCTCCCCACACTTCTTTGCCTTTCACCACACCTGTGACTACCTCTTCTTCAACCACCACCACCACCACAACCACCACTACAACCACCACTACCAGGCAGGCTGCTAAAGTGAAACGGAAATACAAAATCAGCTGGAATGAGGAAGAGGGAGAGGATGAACACCCAGAATTAGATGAGCCGATGCAAAGGCAGGAGGGACTGACTTCAAGACAACCCGGTAAATTGAGTTTAAGTGTTGGGTCAGGGGATGACAGCCATGCTAACACCTCTATAATTACTAGGCACAATGGTGTTTTGAGCTTGATGCTAATATCAGCATGCTAACCATGCTGATGTTACTCAGGTACAATATTTAGAATGTTCACCATGTACTACATCTACATACTAATCACTCATGACTCTTTCACAGGGTGCAAAGACACTTTGGCAACAATCTCAGAGCCAGTAACTCACAACACCTACGGCAGGAATGAAGGAGCGTGGATGAAGGATCCAAAGTCTGAGACCGACAAAATTTATGTCACCAACTTCTATTACGGAAATAACCTCCTGGAGTTCCGCAACATGGAGGTTTTCAAAGCAGGTAAGTCGTCAGAGCTTTCACTAAATGCCTCTTTGTCGTCCTGCTGTCTTGTTGAATCTCAAGCTTCTCTTTATCCTTTCTAGGCCGTTTTACCAACTCATACAAGCTTCCTTACAACTGGATTGGCACAGGCCATGTGGTCTACGATGGGGCTTTCTACTACAGCCGTGCCTTCTCCAGAGACATCATCAAGTATGACCTGCGTCAGCGTTACGTGGCCGCCTGGACCATGCTGCATGATGCTCTAATCGAGGAGTCATCGTCACCTTGGGAGTGGCGCAGCCACTCTGACGTCAACTTCGCCGTGGACGAGAGTGGCCTGTGGATCATCTACCCGGCGCTGGATGACGAGGGCTTCTTACAGGAAGTGGTTGTTCTGAGTCGTCTGAACCCCTCAGACCTCAGCATGCAGAGGGAGACCACCTGGAGAACCGGGCTCAAGAGAAACCACTATGGGAACTGCTTCATCGTTTGTGGCGTCTTGTACGCTGTTGACAGCTACAACCAAAGGGACGCCAACCTGGAATACGCCTTCGACACCCACACAAACACTCAGATGATTCCCAGAATGCCCTTCACCAACAACTACACCTACACCACGCAGATTGACTACAATCCCAAAGAGGGTGTTTTGTATGCGTGGGACAATGGACACCAGGTCACATACAACATTAAGTTTGCCTATGTAGACCCTTAGTAAAGGTTTGACAGTAGTTATTTTAAAAAGATAATTCTGTGGTTTGAATGGATTGTAGATCAGTCCACATGGCCTAAAGTATGGAGACAAACAGGGGCCAAATGTACAAATGTACTTCTTTATATTGTGACGAAACTGTTTTGTTCTTATCAAGATTTTTTTTTTGTTTTTACATTTTTACCTGAAATAAAAGAAATAATGAGCCTGATTCCTCAGTCAACACATCAAGTTGTACTGTGCATACTGTAATACTGTAAAAAAGCCCTATCAGATAAATGAATGTAGAAAGAATAAACTCATGGCTTGAGTCAAACAACACTTCACATAAAAGTAGCCAGTTCATAAAAGCATAATCTTTGAGCAAATCCCTGACTTATGTGGACAAATTCCATTCTTCTGTTTCATACACGTTATTTTGTATTACATTTTTCTTTGCATCATATGCCGTAGGTCCTCTAATATCACAGGTATTGCTGTTGACCTTTATCTTGTGAAAGCACTTACTTCCTCCATATCAGACTGTTCTGAGGAGACTACAATAAAGTTCGGAGATACAAGCAGAAAATGTCTTCTTTGTTTGGCCAATCACAGTTAAAGTGCCTTTAATTACAGCTTCTGAGCGTTAACTGGTAGACTCTAAGGATAGAAGACAACCAAATACATACAAAGAATGATTGTTCAAGCCTGTAATTTACTCTTACTGGATGTAAAATGAGTTATTGTGAAAGAAAATACCCAGAGACAGTCAATCTGCTAAACCTGTTGAACAAAAAATAAAATAGTCCAGTTACAGGATTTTCCCCCAAACAGCCCACACAAAGGATGCACACAAAGGTATATAGTTAGAGAAAATCCAGTGTTTATTTTGGTTTATGCACATCGTAGAATACAAAAAACAAAGCCTAAAAAGTTTTTAATTGTACTCGTTTTGTCCCTACAGTAAGTTCTGTTGGGATGCAGTGAAAACATTGCGGTGAATCAAATATACTCTTAAAACCAAAACGGGGAAAAAAAAATTACACACACAGATGGCCTGGCTTAAGAAAACACAAGCAAAGGGCATATATTTTTTTTTCTGAACAATTTTTATGGGCATCTGTTGAGTGAAAATCTAACCATCTGTATGAAGCTAAAAGAAATGCACTTTCAAACACAGTAGTACAAAAACTGTATCAGAAGCCGCAATTTCTTACATAATTTAAACATTTACCCCGGATTCTAGGTAGCCAAACCCAGTTTACATATTAATATAAGGCATTTACAGGCTGAACTGAACTTCCCAGGTTCTGCATTTATAGTGCAATTTCTTCTCCAACATATTAGGACTAAAAACTATCAGATAATACGACTCCATCGCACAGTTATTTAAAAAAAAAAAAAAAAGATTTTCCAGTAGGCTATAGTTTCAATATAGGCTTAAGTGCACCAAATAAAAGTGCAATTTAACCCGAGGACTGAGATGTCGGGGCTCAAATAGGTTTTCCACCAGTGGTTACATGTCAAACATCTGCATTTTTAGCTCAACGGTCAGAGCAGGAGTTACAGATTTGATGAAGATGTATTTTTCTGCGATAACACCTCCCCCAAGTAAACGGACACTACATAAATCTCCCAGCACTAACATTTATCCCGTTTCCTTCTAATCCACTATTGTTATACAATATGTAATTTAGTTTTCTGCAATATATTAAAAGAAAATGTTTCCACAAAGGGCAAGCCGACAGAAAGTAAAACTCTTAAATCTTGACAGAAGAAGTCTTGACAGCAGAAATGAGTGAATTGTAACCCACCACAGGGGTCAGCATTGCTGTTACATAATAACACGAATAAATATGGACAATGTATGAATATGTTCATTAGTACAAGAAGAGCACAGTGCAAAGACACCAGGAATTAAGAACTGAAATTCTTCATCAATACAGAGCTAAAAACAGAGCACCTGAAATCCTTAAATTAACTAAAACCAGCCAACAACATAGTGGTTAGCCTGCTTGCCTTCACAGATCACCTGACTTCCTGAGTTTACTGAACGGCTCCATGGCCACATGTAATCAACCTGGCATCTCTTCCCATCTCACTCAGCACGTCTGCCTTATTTAGAGAGGCTACAAATGAGTACGACAGGCGATTACAGTCCTCCTTTTTGTGGAGATTCAAACTCAGAATTTGTTGTGTTTCTAAACACTGATATCACAAATATCTTCTTCTGTCTTCAATTATGCAACTTCCATGGGAGATTAATCTGAGGTGTATAATCATTTCCTGTTTTCTCCCCTGGCTCTGCAGCTTGTCCCGAAATTATGATCCAAAAAAGAAAGATCAGACTCGAGGAGAGTTGCTATGGGGTAAAAGTATTTGTGTTATGATGGGGTGACTCAGGGTTCAATGCTCTGCCTCCTGCCGCTAAGCAATTACCCTTATGTGGGGCGTCTGGGGTTACAGGGAGTCAGTGTTGCCACACAAGGAGCTACAGCCTTCCACCAGATATGAGTGCTAATAAAGAATGTGGCTGACTGGTGCTAACAATTTCAGCTAGCTTTGCATTGCGATGACTGGATTTCATTCAAACCTCCATTACAACCATGAAGTCAGAGGGAGTGCACCAGATTTAAAACACACTTTGCCAAATTAAAAAAAAGAAAAAAAAAGAGTTAACTGAGGTCTGAGATGTTCTGATTGTGTTCATGGGTTTTTGTTGAGTTAAAATAACACAGGTGCTGCTCGTGATCTTAAGCAGAGTCCATTAGCACAGCGACGGGAGGCGGGGCCTGCTTGTCAGTCGGAGAGTGCTGGTAAAATGTGTCCGTGTGGTTGACCCGAAGCAAAGGTGGGATGGTGGAGGACCTGATGTGGAGGATCCTGGTGTCCGTTACTTCACAGTCGATCTGCATCATCACCTCGTACTCTCTGTCCCTTATGATGCTGTCTGTGATGACAGGACAGGAAGCGGATGATTGTTAGTTGTCAACGCATGTATAAATAAGCATAAATAAATAAGTTCTTGGGGATTCATTTGTGTATTTGCTCCCTCGTCAGTGGATTTATGTCATGCAAAAAGCTTTCATTCGCTCCACACACACACACGCACGCACGCACGCACGCACGCACGCACGCACGCACGCACGCACGCACGCACACACACACACACACACACACACACACACAGCCAAAGTGTATTCATTATCGTTATTATTGCTGGCTGTTTTTAAGTCATACTTGTTGCATGAAAGAGATGATAAGAGAGTGTTTTGAGAGTGTAAAGGAGCATTGTTTGAGGCAGCTGGGGGGGGGGGGGGGGGGGGGGGCAGAGAACCACAGCGAGTACAGCGGGTGGAGGCTGGGATGCAGATGGAGCCCAGAGGTGAGTCACATACTGGAGTTCTCCTTCTTAGGGATAAACAAAACAGCTCTAAACAAGAGCAGGACATGAAAATTTGAGAGGGAAAAAAGAAGAAACTCTGGTAAGAGAGCGAGAGAGAGAGAGAGATCACTGATGATGAGTCAGCATCCTTTAAAGCTTCCTTCAGTTCAGAGAAGAAAAGAAGAATCTCTGGCAAGATTGAGGGACAGAACGTGATTGATGTTGATGAGTCAGGCTATTGTGTTTGAAAAAAAACCCCAAGAGACAGCAACACACCGCAGCTGGTGTACAGTACAGCGATAAACACATAGCTCATTATCAAAGATAAATACATTTTTACAAGGTCATCCTGAGGTTCGGCCTACAAAGTCATTACTCTGGCTTTATCTTGGGAAATTCAAGTTTGGAAAAAGATGTTGGACTTAGGACAATGGCGTGGTTCGCGGTTTGTGGTCTCCCACAGCCTAACTTTGTTCAGCCTGGGGGAAGAACATCTTCTCAAGTGGACAGGCTTGTAAAATCCTTTTCTAGAAAAAGCCATTAAAAACACGTTTAGGGATCCCTTGTTATTGACATTAACAGACAATTTAAAGACTCGTGGCTTCCTTTGTATGTCGGCCAGAGAGTCAAGATGATAACAACGCTCCCCATATGGAGCGCGCACACGCACACACACACACACACACACCTCAGTTTTAGTGCACTCGTATAGGACCCAGAAATGGAGCTGCAGGCGTCTTTAAAATGCCTGAGAGTGCTGCAAGTTGTTTAAAAGCTGCAGTCTTTTTCCAGACACCTGTGCAAGACATCAGCTTCTTCTTCTGCGTCCATGGACGTGTACTTCAGAGGCAGTTAGAGTTTATCAGATTGTACTGTAGACAGTGCAATACAATAGTCGCTTCTGCAGCTAGAAGACTCCACGGATGTTCATATCATTAGATAGTTGGTGGACATAATGCTGAGTATGACTTCATCTGCCGCTGACCCTCCTCATTTGCACCTGCAGTGAAAGTGGAACTTTTCGAATGGCCTCAGTGCTTGAGCAGACATCACTGGAAATCATGCTCTGGCACAGGATTTTGCTCTTTGTCACGCTATGTCTATCTCAAATTAGTCTTCTGCTTAGAGCAGAGCTGGAAAAGTTATTCTCTGCGTATATAACTTGATGAGATCACAACTGATTTTTTTTTCCCCGCCCGGTTCAAGGTTCTGTCATCGCCGCGCAGTCAAGCCTGTGGATTCTGCTCAGCTCAAAATAAACTTCGCTGCCATTACCACCACTTCAGCTACTTTTAATGCAATAATAAACAGAAGTCCAACAGAGAGGCAGCACAAGTGGAAATGTGTCACATACGTGATCTGAACGCGTAACACAGGAGGAGGATGAACAAAGTGGAAATCCTGCAAAATACCATAATATTAGATGAAAAAATACAAGCATAGAGGAGCAAAGTAAGAAGTCTGAATAAAGATATTTTCAAATAAATGCAATATAAAAGAAATGAGCAGAGGTAAGGCAGTGGGTAGGAGGCAGCAGTCCAGGTAGTGAAAGCACCATGTGGGTTTGTCAGCGCTTTAAAAGTTAGCTTTATTCATTTATTTATATAAATACCTTGATTTACACTGCTTTATATTAGGGGCTACCTATCGTGTACTTAGCTAATACTACTTGCTTAGCATAATGGCGTTGATCAAGTCAAACACCCATAAATATACAGTGACCAGCCCAAGAACATACAAAAGTGACTTACTGAATCTGATAATTTCGTTATTTTAACCATTCAATAGTTGTTTTGCCTCGTGTACTTAGTGCTGAACTACATTACAGTATTCTAAAATAAAGTATTCCCTAATAAAAACTGTCTTTAATATCAAAGGTGCAGTAATCAATATTTCATATCAATGGATCAAATGACTACAGCTCATGTGTTGCTCATAGTGATGAACCCACATGAGATTTTCACTCTGCAGCTCAACTCATCTCATTCAGCGTTTTAGCGTCTTTCAGCTCATTCACTCCAATCAGTACTGTTTCCAGCTGCAGCGAGAAGCTGCTTTCACTGAAGATTTCTAATAACCTGCTGTAGCTAAACAGCCAGATACTGCACTCAGGAGTTGGTAGAGGCCAAAACGGAAATAAAAGGAGAGTTAATAGTGGGCTTACATTGGCCAGAAACACGACTTCAAATGAATGCTCATGCTGCTCTGTTTTTACTGGATGTTTACACAGGGAATGGCTTGCGAACACTTTCTCCATCTAAGGAATCGATTAATGCAAATTGAAGTTGTTACCTCTTTATACTGAGAGTTTATCTTCTGTTACCCCTTAACAAGATTACTATATCCCATAATTATTTTGTTAGGGTCCAATAATTACAAAATAATGACACTGCAATTTGTGGGCCACAATTTAAACCATTATCCACATTGAAGAATCACATTTAAGCCCCCGCACTGATTACACCCACCAAATTATCAAAATGTCTAAATTCTCTTCAGCCAACTGCTTGAGAAGCTTGAACAGTGAAACAGGAAACACACAGCCACGAGGCCCAGCTTCAAACAGCAGCTCTTTGAAGAAGCTGCCAGATCTACCGTCCTGCTCTGCGTGGTCCCCTTCCCCCTTTTACTACTGCCATCTGGAGATGTTCCAGAGAGTTTCAGCGACACAGTGAGCTGGTGTGTGCTGACAAAACCCCTATGTCTGGCAACGGCGCATCTGAGGAAACCTGAGAGTGAATCTCGGGAGGACGGTGGCTGCCAGACTGGCACGAACACTGAGGACATGCTCATGAGGGAAGCTTTTGTTAATATCAGAAAGGAAGCAATTCATCAGCAAGTATAATCACAAGAGGTCAATAAAAATAAATGTTGGTCTAGAAGAATGTCCATTAAATCGACAATTTTTAGATAATATTATTCAGGAAATTCTGCCGATATGCTCATCTTTTAGTTACATTTTTTAGCATGAATGATTGGGATGCTTTATGATAGAATGTACAAGCCACTGGTGATAAATAAAGCAAAGTTTCACCATCAGAAAGTCAGTCAAAAATCTCAAAAACAACACTTACAGAGTCTGTCGCCAAGCTAGCAGCTCTATGAGGCTGCTTGATACAGCATTACTTTGAGCTAAATGCTAACAACAGCATGCTAACATCCTTCCAGTTATAATGCCGCCATGCTGACGTTTAGCAGATGTTTACGTACCATATTAACCATGACAGTTTAGCATGTTAGCATTCACTATGGTGGTGCTAACGGGAAGGTCATGGGATCACCAAAGGCATTATGATTCATCCTCTGGTGATCATGAACATCTGTACAAAATTCGTCTGCAATCAATTGGATATTTGGTGAGATATTTCAGTCTGTACCAAAGGGGTAGACCAAGGATTGACGCTGCCATCAACATGCAGGTAGCATGGCTAATAACTAACTTTAGTATAGAGCGTTAAGTCACTGAGGTAAAGCATCACTTGCACAAGTTGGAATTTATTTTGGCGAGGATGGCAAGGGTTAAAAATTAGCCTTGGTTAGAGTGCACTTCTTTTCAGAGCACTGGTGGGGATGTTTGTTTAGATTAGAGGAGTAGGAAAATCTGAACCCCCCCAACTCCTTCTGTGGTGTGGAGCTTTACCTTGAACCCCCAGTGAAAGCTGCCTGTTTGCTACAGTGCACATGTACAATCTCAGGGAAGTAAAAATAGCCTGCAGTACATCCCACGGTCGATCCACCTGTAAATGATGTCATCTCCAAAACATTCCTCTGCTCCAAACATGTCGCTTCCACTTGATTGAACTCCTTTCAAACTCAGACGATCATTAAATAAACACACCCTTCAGTCCTTATGAGGAGCCACTGCTCAGTCAGATATGTTTTCAGAGAGAATCAAGAACGTTAAGGTCAAGTAACTTTAAGAGAACCCCTGACCCGTGGACACGCAGCGAGACAGAAACAGGCGATGGCTTACATCAAAGTCTCTATCTTCCATGTTCAGTTATTGACCAAGACAGACCAAATGCTCACTGCAGATTAACAGAGTCTATCCACCTCCTCCAGATGAAAACCATTTAGCAACTGGAGAAGGAAGGCATTCCTAAAGAAGAGCGGCAGCAACAGGGAGCTGGAAAGAATTATCCTCCACCGTGGAGTTATGGCGCTCCAGAAGAGAGGACAGTGTTTCTGCTTCGCTAAAGGTCTCGCCCAGCGAAATATGTACATTTGCACTCAATCACTTCAAAGTTGCAAACAAAGACAACATAAATCTGAAATGCTACTTGAAGGCTGTCATCTGGGTGACACATGGGGCTTCGCATGTTGAAGGAGGGAGGACCACGCTGGTGTTGCGCTACCAGAGAATCACCACCAACCACTTTATATGTCAGCCTGTGTTGGCTTGGTTTTTAACTGCAGCCCTTGCTGTCAGGTCAACGAGGACCTACAAGGAGAAGCCGCTGTGGCATCTGAGACAGAAGCTACTGTACGCACATCTGTGTTAACAAAAAAGTGCTTAGTCCTCTCTCTAAAAGATACCACATGATCCAGCCAACACATTAGATGCAAACACACTCACGCCTTAAACAAGCAGGAAAAAGACTTTTGGTACAAAGCACGGATGAACACAATTTGCAGCCAACTGCAGGCATCCATGACAGATCATGCAAATCGAGGACCCTTTTCTTGAGGAAAAAAGAACCTTTCCAGACCCGATATCTCTCCCTCAATGCCACCTTTGTTTGCCCATTTCAACAATTAGCTGAAAAGGAGGTCTTGGATTTCACTATTTACTGCTATTTCAATGGGCCATCTGACCGGCACGGACCTTAACATTCCTCCCTGACAAGACCAACCAAGAACAATGTTTACCTTCATCAATCTTCATCTCGAACACCGCCCTCTCAGGCAAAAAAAAAAAAAAATGTTATTTCCCAATGGCCATGTCTTCCCTGCTGAGTAAGAAGCTCATATTCCACTGACTCACTCCTCTCCGAGTTGGTTGAATCACTAATCAAATCAGTTTCTGGTGCTTTGAGACGAGGAGAAGGCAGGGAGATAACAGAGGAGATAACAGAAGAGCAGATTTCTGATAACAATGTCAGGTCGACAGCCAGTAACAACAAGCTGTCTTCCTAATTGCTCACACCCTCCATAAACACAGTCTCCCTTGAGTGGGTTTCATTTCACTTCACTGTCCTGCAGGCTTGGCGAAAATCAAAACACCTGATAACTAAGTTTGCAGTTTTTGGACAGAAGACTTCTTTCCACTGAAGTCTGTGACACAGCGTATCGATAACCTGGCAGGTCGAAGAGCCACGGAGAAAAGCTGTGATGAGCTCATGGAAATCAGAAACATCTGTATACTTAAATGATTTCTAAAAAACAATTTGGCAACACACACGCCAAATAAAAGTCCAAGGTTTGTGCCAGTAAAGTGCTCAGAGGCTGAGGCGCATCTCATGTATACCAGTGTTAAAACCAATCGGATGGGTTTGTTTCTGAGGGCAGGTGGTCAAATAAATGGGGGACTGCTTCTTTAATGTGTGAGTGGAAACCACCACCCAAACCGCAAACCAAGCGCGCTCTCATTGCCACCCACTATGACAAGCTGTGGACGGTCATGGTTTCTCAAAGAGGAAATGAAGCAGTCTAGAAGAGGTGCTCTAGAATCTGAAGAGGACCT
The DNA here is from genome assembly GCA_037975065.1 of Chaetodon trifasciatus. NCBI lineage: Eukaryota > Metazoa > Chordata > Actinopteri > Chaetodontiformes > Chaetodontidae > Chaetodon > Chaetodon trifasciatus. The sequence continues at coordinate 2,993,270 of JBBMOE010000022.1, forward strand.
GTACTTGCTTGAAAGTGATTTGATTTTTCATCACTTGCATCATGAGCCATCATGAGCCATCATGAGCGACAATGACAGTGAATGCTGAGATTAATAATTCTACACTAATGACTTCATACCTTAAAGCTGCAGTAGGTAAGATGGAGAAGAGAGCAGACTTAGCCTGAAAATTTGAACCCAAGTTTTACATCACTCCCCCTCCCTCTCCCTCTCCGCTGCTCTCATGCCCTGCCTCCAAGCCCCTCCTCCCTGCGGCGTCTGTGACAACCAGTAACGTTAGCCTCGGAAACAAGCTAACTCTGCCCAGCTGCTACATCACAGGCGCTAACATACAGTACACGCTGCGGAGTGTTACTGTAACAATCACCATATTATCTTAATGGTTATTTGTTGTCTTAGCCGTATATGCTGCTGTTGGCAGCGGCGGTATGGGCAGTTTCTCCTTTGCGGGTGGCTGTTGCTCCGCCATAGCTTTCACTAGCCTCCTGACGCCGCTCACAGAGCTGTTTGAGTGAGCGGCAGCCGGCAACATGAGTGGAGGGAGGGGGCGGCTCACAGCATGAGTGAGTAGTGATTGACAGATGTCAGACACTCCCTCAGACGCTCCTCTGGCTCTGATTGGTTGTTTTGTGCCGGGCACGGTGGATTCTTGCAAATCGCAGTAGGAGCAGTAGGTGGGACCAATGGAGCCGTTTTTTTTCACATATTATGTTTCATTTACTGCTGTCTGGGCACAGAGACAGTTTTAGCAAATATGACTTAAAGTTACTTTTATACAAGTTAGCTACTGCAGCTACCCACATTACGCAGGCTGAAGAGGACATATAAGGACCCCTCAAGCAGTGTTTAACTACCCCAGCATTTAGCAGAAAAGTGAAGCATAAAACCTAAAACACAATCGACAGAGAGAAACTGCAAAACTCTGCCTTACATGCAGGTGGCAGACATGTCAAAGTTGCACACGCTATTACTTTCCCTGCCTGTAGGTGGCACAGTTTAGACTGAACCACAGGTCTGGATGATCCTGGCTTGGATGTTTTTTTGGGTGCTCTTGTCCTTGTTTAAAAAAAACTCAACTAAATTCATTATTTTTGAACACTACGATAACAAATATTTTCCATCTAATTTAAGTACAGCTAAGAAAACACACAAATCTCTGCCAAGGCCTCAACTTCACCATTTTCAGTACAAAATCGACAACAAAAAAAACAATTACAGCCAAAACAAATGACCACATTGAAAAAGCTATTTTTCTTTTTAAACGGTTGTGTCTGTGTGTGGTTCGGTCAGTGGCTGCGCAGACACTTAACAACATTGCTAAATGCAACAGAAAGTATAATCAGAGGCTGTAGGACATGGCAGAAACCACAAAGGGCTCAGAGGGAGGGAGAAAGCAAAAACAGTCTGCTAACAAGACGCCAGATGTCAAAGAAACTTTTTGGCAAAGGAAATCTATAAAAAGAAACACTGATTTAAGTCAAACCGGCAACACACACTCTTGGTCCAAGGAGGTAGATCTTGGAAGAGATTAGCATCACCTTAATAGGCGCAAAAAGCAGAAGTGCTCTATTTTGGTCCTAGAAGGTTTTTCTAGTGTCTCAGGTCACAAGTCATGCATTCTTGTGGGGAGACGTGTTTCTTAATCTGCACCCAGCTTTCCTCTCATCTGTTGCATTGTGTTGAGTGACCAAACTCCCCAACTGTTGTGTCTGTGCTGCAGTGCATACCATTTATGTTCATGGCTGGCAACACCACAGACATCTTGGGTCGACGTCCTTTGTTGTGGTTGGTGGCAGGAAGCAGAAGATGATCCTGAGAACAAAGAAGAAAAGGTCATCAAAAGGAAAATACAACTCATTTGGAAGCCAATAAATGGTTGGATGCCATTGCTGATCAAGAATTGGAGCAGAGTTTATTACTCTGAGGATAAGGACTATTGAAAGACTTGCATTAACTACTTGAAGTTCTCAATGATGCAATAGTTATCTGGATAATCTGGCTAAAAGGTCCGGGAATGAGGCAATAATTTCCAGTAGGGCCTTGACAGCCACACAATTCTTCAAGCTGAGCACTTTTTTCATGCTTTGCCCCATCATCTAAGCAGTTAAAACCACCCTAATGTCAGTACCGTCAGCTTGGGCCCTTGAAGCACTAATTGAACTTGTTAATCTTCAGTTTCTAAAGCCATTAAAATAGCTTTTGTGCAACTCATTAGATAATGAGAGGGAAGGTTTTAATCTGAGCCCATCCTCTCAGAAGGAGCTGTGGTGGAGAGGAATGCTAATGTGCATGCACACATGTGACACACACGCACACACACAGAGAGAGAAATGGTAGTGTTCAGCTGTTGCTCCACTTCCAGATTCAAAGGCTATGACTTAAATAATTTATCTTAACTAATATTAAGATTGGTGAAAGAAACCCTACATGACCTGAAAACTATGAAACACATCTATTGGACATTTTTAGACACAGCCAGTGACTGAAACCTGCATGATGAAGTTTCTGCTTGAGGAAATTATGAATGAAGACACTTCAGAAAATGACTTGATGGGATTTAAGAATGAGATGGAGATCAGAGGATATCGTTTACTCTTCTTACTGGACAACGTCAAAAAACGAGTTGCTGCTATGAGCACAGTTAAAGCAGCACTCCATAAATGTAGTACTGCACTTCCATAAAGCTGTGGGACTCTCAGGATTCTGAGATACCCTGACTTTAAGATCCTATATATTGTTCTTTCCAACCACCAAGACACCAACTGAAAATTGGTCAACTCCATCGCCTCTGGCTTGCAAAACTCAGCCTGGGTGAAATGAAAAATGAGGGGTGTTAAGGTGACGACAGACGGGAGTACGGTCTGTGGTTAGGAAAGGGATTCCAGGGAGGGTACAAAAAGAGGCAATGTGGAAGACATGAGATATGAGGAGACATACCGATGTGGATTTTAAGAAAAACGGAACATATGTGGGATACTTCTGCATATCACTTCAATCTACAACTACAATCTTGTGTTCTTTGCCTGGTACTGTTTCCTCAGACTAAAGGATTTGGTGTGAGATATGGTCATGGCACTGCAAGCAATCAAGGACAAGCTACAAGCCACCAAAGGGAGTATTGAGTGCTAAAAATGAATGAGAGGGTGCCTTGACTGTGTGTGGAGGGTGGCAGGAAAACACTGATCACATTACTGCTCATCATCGGGGGACCGGCGAGCTTGTCAAGCTGGCAAACACTCACAGCTGCAGCTGCCATGACAACAGGTGAAATTTCCTCAAACCTCATTGGATACGGCCCACAGTGAAAGCAGCCAGTGTTTCCACCACCTCACCTCAGTGCACACTTACATAAAGCCACAGGTGCTACAACAACAACTGAAGTGAAGCAAGACCGCAAAATGACGGGAGAGTAAGAGCAGCTCCATATTTTGGTCTTGTTATGTTTTCCATCGCCTCACCTCATTTCACACTTCAACAAAGCCACAGGCAGCAATGTATCTGCTGAGGGTTAACGGCAACCTTGACCTACGCACGGCCTTCTCTGCGCAGGCTACGTACTGTAAAGAGTGACCTCAAACGCTGGTGAGGCCATGATAAAAAGTTGTTGCCTTGAGGGACAAAAGTCAAAATTGGTAGAGAGTGGCTTTAAAATCTAAACAAATTCAAAATGGAATCCAGAGCTTTGGCAGTCTCATAATAAGATCATACTGACTGGAACAAAAACACAAAAGCACACCCACTTTTGCTGACATACGGACCCTGAAACCCAGGAAACAAAATACAGGCAAATAAACTAAGTGAGAAAAGCTGACAAACGTCTTTTAGAATAAAAAAGGCCACACTGAGAAACAGGCCTGCTTGTTACTATTTGGTGCTTCCTGAAGTGTTTGTCAGTCTCTGCTGTTAATCTTTGATTACTCTAACATTTCCCGCTAATTAAAACCTGCTTCAGCATTTAATTAAAAAGAAATCACACCCAAAATGAGCCGAGCGTGTGAAGAGGCAGGACTTAAGATATTTTCCTTTGGTTTGAAATAAGCAAAAAGAAAGGAAGAGAATTCAAAGTCAGAATGATTAATACACCACTTTGGATTAATTAGCAGCTATTTTAAGAACTGATTAATAGCTTATGTCACTTTTTGAAGGAACAGTTCCGTGGTTTATCAACTGTGAAGATTTTCTTTGTCTTGTCTTGGACTTTTAGACATAAAGATGGGAATTTTCCACTAATTTCAGATAATTACGGACCAAACAATTAATCAATAATCCTTAGCATCTTCATATCAAAATAATCTAAGCTTTAAAATACATAAAAAAAACTGTTTTCCCTCAGTTGTTAATCAAAAAATGCTATTATTCTTTTAATTTAATCTTAAATTCTGGTATTTTTATGTTCCGTCTGTCAAGTAAAGTGTTGACTTCAGGCACTTTTCAACAGGTGATTTAATAACTGCAGCAAAGCTCAGGAATCACCATTTATTACTGTGTTTGATGAAGACTTTTTCTCCCTGTAAATGTTCCTCTCTAAGATACGCACCACAGTGTTACTTTCATTTTGGAAGAACTAAAACAGCCTCGCCACTCACTCATGCAACACAAAGCCTCCAGAAACCGAAGGACAGCTACTTGACCCGCAGAGGCCCTCGACTCGGATACACCATTGTTACCATTGTCCCTGCTGTCACCATGCCAACTCAGAGCCAAACCTTTGTGACTTGCTCGTTGACAAGAGGTCTTGATCTTTGACCACATGCTTCAAAACTCCCGCCCCACTGAGTAATCCAAAGGATTTAAGGTCTTAACACCACCCTGAGTATCCAGAGGTGACAAGTATCATATGAGCTTGTTGGAACAGCGACCGAATGTGTTTTTGGTAACGTTTCTTCATTTCAGAGGAAGTAAATGTGTTATTTGGCACAGCAACTTCCTACAATAAACACAAAATATAATGGAGAATGGTAGAGAGGAAAGGTTTTTGTTTTTGGTTTGCACTTGAAAATGAGAGAACGTCTTGTTTCCAACGGAAGTACATTGAGTTCAGTGTTTGAACCGGAGTCAGACTCCTTGTATGTGCACACGCTCTGGGCCAATAAAGCCGATTCTGATTCTGATAAAAGATTGGGGGGATCTATGAATATACAGCATTTATATTTTAAAGGCAGGGAGAGCACTCAAAGAAAAAACCCAAACTAATCAAAGAACTCTCTCTGAATACGATGTCCAAGATTAATCATACAAAGAGGGAAAATTAAAACCAGCTTCAGAATCTCAAACATGGAAAAATGGTCAGATGAATAAAGACCACGTGGATTAATGGTGACATGTGGTCTTGCCTGAAAATCTAAAACATGGTCTTGATAATTGCAAATGGATGAAGGAAACTGGACTGGAAAAGGGGTCGTTACACCCATGGGCGTGTGTGTTTCACCCCTCCCTCACACTCCACTTTCCTCTCAGATCAAACCCCTCTTATTACATTATTACATACAATTTATGATTCATATGTCACTCCTTCTATGATTCATTTCTCACTTTTTAAGGTCAGTGTGGGAAAAGGAAATCTCACAACTGGCACAAATATGAGTGAAAACTTCCATCGAAATCTCAGTAATTTTACTTTTTGTGATCAGATGTTAGACCGCCGTGCAGGAGCCAGCTCCTGTTTCTCTCGAATCGGAGCAAAGGAGCAGACAAAACGAGACTTACCCTGCGGAAAGACACGACGTAGAAAGTGTCGCCACGACGATTGATCTCGTCAAAGAAGTCGCTGTAGGTGTGATGAGGGGCGTAGTACACCTGCAGCTCACTGCCGGGGTTCCTGTTGGTAAAGAGAAACAGGGAGGCGGACAAAGGTGAGGAAAACTGAAAAACAATAGGATATTCTAAAAAACCCTCTTTTCATTCCTTTCATATTGTAACTGATGATAATACTAAGAAGGGATGTGCACAGTCTTTGGGGGCATCTTAGTCACCTAAAGCTTTTTTCTTTTTGTTGTTGTATTGAAAGAGGTATCATATTTTTTACACATGAATCGTATCATTGCATTAGTTCCAGGTGCTTAAATAAGAGAGTTCACTGGTTTCACATGAGAGTTTGATACTGATTCTCTTTGGAATTTAGCCTGTTATGTAATGGCCACAATTTTCTGTTTTGTAAACAAACTTATCAACAAGATAATCGTCAGATGGACTGATGAAATGCTGATTAGCTGCAGCTCTGTAGTCTTTTTCCCTTGTTTCATAACTGCTTAAACACACAGGGGAGGCTAAAAGCTTTGGCAGACTCTTTTGCTGAGGCCAGGTCCGCTCTGATTGGTTGTAAAGATAATGTACACGGCAGGACGGTCACAGACATGAGGATTAAAACCAAAATAGAAACTTTTATGAAGGGCAATCCCTCTGCGACCTGGCTCAAAATGTTTTTTCTTTCTTATGCTCACTCTGTCACTCTGACCAATCGTAGCCCTGCAGAGGTTAACTGCTGAAACTGATTTTTCCTCTTTTGTCCTGTAGATTTGGACGTTTCATAGCCTTCGTAGACTTACAACCGGGGGAAAAAAAAAACTGTAGGTGGCCAAAAAAACTATTCACTCCATCTGTCTGATCTGAAGTACACGGAACAGCAGAAAAGGCTCTTATTGACCGCCAAACCTCCGCAGCAGTGTACAAAGTCTATGCTTTAAAATCACTGCATCATAAATCGGTCAGACAGAAAAAGCTGAAAAGGGGACAAACGCCCACGATGTGGAAACAGAAAGACAAATGCTATTTCCCTTTACAGCTCCATTTAAAGACCCACTTTGGTCAAATACAACTTTAAAACAATGAAACATACACGTTTGTTATGTCTACAGTCCCTTTACATAATCTCTTTGTGTGGATCCTGCTGACCATAAACACTCCGGTCTCTATCTCTCAACAGATTACAGCTCAGGTTTTAGTTTATAACAAAGTGTTGGTTTGCCACACAGGCAGCTGTACACAAGCACTGTGTATTTGTTCTGAAATCTGTCAAAAAGTGCTCAGTGCAGCTTTACAATCGAACGGGTTGAACTGCTATAAGAAGCAACACTGTAAATGTGAAAGTGAATCTGACACAAAGGCACCGCGACAGGCCTTTACTCACTTCTCCTCAGTGGTGTCTGTGTACTGGACGGTCACAATCTGGGCACCCTCAGCCTCTTTATTCTCTGTTTTCTGTTCGGGAAAAAAAGAGAGAATTAGCTTTAATCTCTTTCTATTCACTTCAACTAACCATTAGAGAGAGCAGGATCAACTCTTGGCAACGCTGTCCCACACATAAATACAGGCTTCATTCAAAACATTATAATAGACCATTTTTCAGATATCAGCACACACACATTCCGGTCCCATAGTTTACAACCATCAGCACTGTAAAGAGAAGAGATTAAGACTTATGTGTGTCCGTAGAGCGAAAACAGCCCGATGCAGGTGAGATATAAACATTTCTATTCCTGGTGAAATGAAGAACGGGCATATGTGAACTGGGCAGCCCCTCGTGTACGAGACTTTGTGTGACAGGTTTTGAAAAAATGATGGAAAAAAGGAGCAGGGGGCACTAATCCTACAGCTCCCCTCTAAGTGTTGTGTTTACTTTCTCAGGGCTGCCGGATTAAACTCAGCCCAATAAAGAGAAACGAGAGGCAGAAAAAGGGGAAGGTGTGAGGGGAGGTGAAACAGTGGTGAAAGAGAGGCTTTGCTTTGCCAAAAAAAACTTTGAACTGAAAGCAAAGGCCTAAAATACAAGTTTAGTTTGTAAACTTTACTGCAAACACTGAAGATGATGCACATTTTTGCCCATCAGATGTGTTTTCCCCTTCTCTGAAACACACTGCTGTGACTTACCAGAATGGTCCTGGTGGGTTTGTGATTGCTGTTACTCGAGCGCCTGGATTTGATCTGCTGCACTTCATGACGGTGGACCCAACCCCTCAGCTCATGGGCCAACCTGTCAATCAAAGGACATTAGGCTATTTCCGCAGGCCCTGTGAGATACTGTGCTCTTATGTGAAAGGAGAAAAGCAGGTGATATGCTAAATAGCTTACTCAAAGCACTTGGTCCTGTTTATAGGAGGCTGGCAGGGGGGAGAAGGTCTGAGGAAGATGGGATCCTTCACCACCATCAGGGCCTTATCCTCAGAGCTACAGCACAGAGGAAAAAGCAGACACAGGGAAAAGGGAGTTTACAAGGCTGTTCAAATCAATGTAAGAATTTCATAATAAAAAATCAGTTAAAAATATTTTCCACATGTTGGGAATATGCTTTGAATGCAAACCAAGAGCCAACATGGCTGCTTGCCCTATGACGGAGGTGAAACACCCAGAGTGGACTGAGTGAAGCAAAATGGCACCAAATAAAGAAACCAGCGTGGCTTCAATGTGGCAACACTTACATCCCTGTTCAGTTTCACTGGTTACTAATGAGCAGTATTGATTCAAATTCTTGAAATGTGACTTGAGCAGCGGTGGCAGAGCTTCAGTTGAGTGTTGAAGCAAAAATGCTAAGAGGGGAAGAGCTATACACCCACAAGCTGCTTTAAATCCAGCGCAGAATTGTCAAACATGCTACAGAGAACTGAGCATTACCGCTCTGCAGGCCTACCCTGTTTCCTCCTCGTATGTTACTTAGACTTTACTGACTGTCAGACCTCAGTGAATGACTGATTATGTTCCTTGAGGTGATGATGTAGACTGTCCACAGGCAGTGCCCACCTGCAGGGGGCTTTTTACCAAAACGTCTGCCACCAACGTAATACTTCCCCTGGGCCTCTGTGATCAGAGCCGACGCGTCGACTGCGCCATCTCTAAACACTCTGGAAATGGTTCGTCGAGACGACGTGTCAGACTGCAGAGGCCTGATCATAACTCTAACTGAGGGGCCCGTATTAACCTTCCCGCACACACGCCTTCCTGTTCAGTGGGACCCCAAGATTAGGTTGCATATCTCCCCAGTCATCCTCCCCTCTGCTGCGTTTGGTGCTGTCACCCCTTTTGTAAAGGCTAATATGTTCCTTCCTGCCCGGTTAAATGCTGGTAGGGAAACCTGATACTACAGCTGAATGGTTTGCATTAACATGTAACATACCAGACGTAAAGATCTGACAAAGCACAGGCTGGCAATGCCATGCAGACATTAGATGCTCTAACCACCTTGCAAAACATCATTTTCAGGACACGGGGGTGCAGGTAATGTACCAAACAAGAATGTTATTTATGCAATTTACGAATGAGACTGCTGGGCCTCTATTGCACTTACAGAAAGAAAGAAAAATACATAACCTTTTAGAAAAATAAACCTTTACTGGCAATATAAAACTGGATGTCAAACAAGGCCTGACCCCAATTTCCCACCTTGTTACTCAAAGCACAACTGCTGGCCAACCAGCCAGGGGCCTGCAGGCATTTGAAAGGCAGACTTTTGGACAGAGTTGGTAACCGGCAGGCGCACATGTTTACACGTGCTGTAATGAGCTGCACCAGGCACAGGTGCATCCTGGTCCTCTGACATGGTGTTGTGTTGTGAAAGGTGTGTGTGCAGGAATTGGGGGGGGGGGGGGGGTGATCTCATTACCTGTCTGCAATCTCAGAGGGGGCACTGCCGAGGGGATCGGGGCCTATCACGACATCAGTGTCTGCCTCCGAGGAGAAATCCAACAGGTGTCTGCCGTTGTGCTGCGTGGAATAAACTTCATGTTTGGAGCCTCCCTGAAACAGACTGGTGAGGCACAAGACAGGTGTGGTGAGGAAGCGAGGCAGGTGAGGGAACATCAGCACGCTTGGGATGCAGGAAATGAATCGAGAAGAAGAAGAACTGGGTACTGAAAAGACTGCTGAATTCCATGTAGCCCACATCCTGCGCACAGAATCTGAACTCTGATCTTGCTGCAAAGTCCAAAGCACACTGGGGCACACACACAAGTGAAAATACACACAGTCTCTTTCAGCGGTATTACTACACTGGGTGGCATTTTCATTTCAAAGGGATCTGACCTCAAAAGCGGGCATATTTCACATTCCAAAGGAGAGCCCTGACACAAAACACACAGACACGAGCACAGGTACAGGCACACAGAGACCTCAGCCCCTGTGAATACCACTCGAGTCGGCAAAAGCAAACTCATTCACGGGTCCTAGGAAACGTTTTCATGTTTAAGCTCCAGAGAAGGAGCGAAAAAGCACATTCCCAGCACAGGGCGCACGCAGACTTTCAAAGCCAACGAGTGCAGCAAGCAGACGCTCGCATCCTTGTGGAGAAAATGATTCCCCGGAGAAAACAAACATTTTCAGAACATGAGAACAGAATTCATCATTACAGGGATTTGTGGAATTACACAACCTTCCCATCTGCTAAGCTGGGTGGAATCAGCACGCTTTCCCCAGTGCACTTATACATAACTCTTCTTCATTTGTCACCGTTGTTAATATCACAAGCAGAGATAAGAAAAACTACTATAAACAAATGCTTTATACGTCTTTTGTAGCCTGAAATGATTTTCTTTTTACATTTGCAAGTGGTAAATGTTTACTTTCCTCCCAGCCCATCAGGGTGTCTTGAGGCTTATTCACCCATTAGTCACAAAGCTCTATAAACTCTGGCAACAACGCAGAGGAATGGAACATACACACAAGAGCCACTTGGCAGGGATGAGCTATTAGTCGTCGGTTTCTTTACCAGCAAGACTTGAACAGTATGGGCATTACTGGACCACATTACTCTGGACTGTACCACAAGATGATTACACACAGGTGACTTTGCTTAAAGCTTTAAAGGGAAACCACTGTCAACTCATGTGATATACAACATTATAAAGTCTAAATCACTTGAAAAATTGTGAGATGATAGTTTTCTACTTGGCAGCTGTAACATTTTGGCTCATGTGTTAATTAATTTTGTCATGAAATATGGGTGAAGTAGGTTTGCGTGAACACACTGCTTCAATGGGAAATGTTCTGCACTGTTTTCAATAAACGTTTTTGCGTAATGGCTTACATGAGAGGCGTAATTCCCACAATGAGTCATGGGGCTTCCCATTTGTTTTCCTTCAGGAATCAAACTCCGGTGCAGTGACACCAGTGATCTTCCTGCATCAGCTACAGCGTGTATCTGCCATCATCGGCGTTCTTTTGCCTTTTAATACTGAATCAAACTGTTGTGTGGACGCTTAAAGACACAGAGAGGGATTCATGATCAGGCGTTATGTGTCATACACTCACCTCATTGGCCCAATGTTAAGCACAAGGAACACCAACACCACCATGAGACACACAGCTCTCCTCTTGGGGGCCTTTGCATTTAGTACTCTGTGCTGTAGGACGAGAGAGCCATTGTATTAAATTACAAACTACAGATGACAGATATGAATCACGGGGTACGAATCAAAGACCTTTTCTTTCTGTGCACAAGTGTAAGCTGTGTGGAACAATTAGCGGCTCTGTGGCTTTAGCCTCTCACCTCACTCAGCAGGCCCTCCAGCTGTCTCTTGAGGTTACCGTTCTCACACTTGAGCGCCTCGTTCTCAGACAACGCCATCTTCAGGCGAGCCTCCAGCGAGAGCAGATACTCCTTCTTCTTCTTCCGGGACAGCGATGCCGACTCGCGGTTCTTTATCATGCGCTGCTGCCTCTGGGACATCTTCGACTGGAGCGAGGGGGCGACAAAGACAAGAACGGGGACATAAGAATAACATTTTGGCACAGGTCATTACTCACGTCAAGCCACACAGTTCATCACACGTGGATGTGTCTGCTCGACACCTATCCAAACAGGAAAGGGGGGCGGTTATTGTGAGAGTGCAATGAAACGCTTCCCTGAGCCACCTGTTGGGTTGTAAATCATAGGTTTCTCTCACTACTGTGACATCATGTTTATCTAGGTTCTCATGAGCATTTGGGTAAAAATGGCTGTTCGTTCATGTGAGGTTTCACATGGTTTTTCTAACCCTAACCACCCAAACAAGTGATTCTGTAGGTAGAAACTGATATACACACATTTAGGCATTCATGCTCAGGGTGTACTGGTACACTGAACAACACCGAGGAACTCCTGACAAGAGGGAATTTGAAAAAGGGGATGCTGGCATGAGATAGAGAGAAACCATCAGTAAGAAGATGAAAGAAGAGTGAAAGAAACAAGCAGACATAAAAGCCAGGGTCGACTCTGTTTTTCTCACCGGGAGAACACCACGACCGCTGATGCTCCAGTTTACTACGGTGGAAGAATAATAAGTAAACATGTTCAAGATGCTTCACAAGGTTAACGACACCTCTGCAACAAATCACGGCTTTGACGTGGCCCCAAAGAGCCCTAAAGTGCACATGATCGTGCTTCTGCTTGAAAATATTTACACTGACATCTTCTGAGAGGTCCAGAGGTCGCTTGCGATGCCTCTATTCTATATGTGAAGAAAGGTGTGTTTACAGAGTGTGTCTCGCGCTGAGAAATGGGTTCATGTCTGTGGCACATAAACAAAGAGGTGCTATACATGTTATAGGTCTGGATGTCTGGATGTCTATAGTCAGTCTGAATTGCTGTAATCGGTTAACAAATAGACAATATCCAGCATTTTTCCATTTAGATTTTGTTTTGTTTATTCAAGGTTTAATTAAGTTGATCCAATCCCCTGACAAGGCGAGCAAAAACAAAACATGTGAAAATAAAAATGTAACAATACACAGACGAGTGAATAAATAAACAAGTAAGAATAGTTTTACAGCTTGTTTCCAGTGAGAATGACCAACGGGATTTCTTCCATTCAAGGTCAGCGGCGTGAGAAATGAAATCAAAGAGTTGTGCGCAAACCCAGACAGCGCATATCTTAACGTGACCTATCGCAAATTAACACGACCCACGGCAGTGATGATTATCCAAACACCTTCATCGACCATCCAGTCCCCAGCTACCCCTCTACTGCCCTTCTCCAAACACAAACACCAGGGTAAGCCTCTAAGATCCTGGACCTAATAGCCCCACTGGTGATTAAGTTATTTGGATCCCTGTATTTGTGTTCTGTCTCCTGAGAAACCCCTCTGTCTCCCAGCACAGATCTGGGAGCTGTGCCACTAGCCCGAGCCTGGGAACGCTGCAAGTAAGCAGTTACCAGGGAGTGGAGAGCAGGGGGAACTTCACATCGCCGACGAAATGAGGCTGAGAAGGAAAATGTGGGGCAGGGGGCACTAAAAAGGCAGAGTGGCAGAGTCTCAATGTACCTCACTTTGAATGGAAACATGGCCGCTGCTTCGATTCAAGTGCTGATAGGAAAAGTCAATGAGAAAAAAACCTGCCAAGGCGCCCATGAGCAAGCTGCCCCTGCAGAGCTGCACAGCGGCCCCCTGCATGCTGCTGAAAGGGAGGATTTCTCCTCAACAATGGATGAATGCATGTGAAGAGAGAAAAAACAAGAGCTGACGATCCAACAGGTCCCAGCATGCCTGACCGCCGCGCCGCTTTTCCAGCTCAGCATCTAAAGGGTTACTCCAGGAGGAAGTGCGAGGTGAACCGTTAACCTGTACAAATGGGAGGGGAGTTTAACAAGTTTGGGTGAAAACATGTCCTGATTTTACTGTAGGTCATAAACACCTATGGCTGTGCACACGTTCCACAGGTGAAATAAGTGTCGACCTGTGATGCTGAATTCTTTGCACTTCATGTTTTAGGTGCTTAACTCTCCATTTTCACTGCAGCGAGTGCTGGGGGTTAAACACGTAGGTGCAGAGCAAAAGCAGCGAAGGTTTGTTTCAGTTGGTTTTTCAGGGGTTCAGAATTCAGTGGGTTTCATTCGTAATGAAAGAAAGGAGTTTTGTTTGATGTATTCACAGTAGTTTTCCTGCTGCATAAAAACACCCAGATGCGGGGACAAAAACATGAGCTCAAAGTCCAGGCAATGAAATGTTGAACAGATTTTCAACACATCGGTTGGCTGATTTTTCAAATTAAGAGCCTCGTCTTCAACAAGACACAATATCGTTACACCCCGAGCGTCTATGACGGCCGTCTCCCTGTATGAGTGTTGAAAAATGAGACAAAACAGTGAGTCAGCGGAGAGGAATCCTAAACAACCTGGTGTCACGTCATGAGCTGAGATGGTTTTAATCAAACTCCCTTGTTGCTATCAAGGAATTTTCTCAAGGTGACTTTTCTTAAACTCAACTCTTTGCAGACAAAACGCTTGTGCAAAAATAAAATAGACACAGAAGCATCATCTTCAGCGTTGGAGGGACGGCACACCCTCCCATTCTGCATCATGCCATGCTCTCCTGTGGTCCCCTCCTCTAAATCCTCCGATGTTAGTCAGGGGAGGATTTGATGAGGCCTGCGATTCCAAGCTGGCCTCACACACACATTCACACAGAGCTAAATCCCCGGTTGTGTAGGAGCTCATTACATTACAGTGACCCAATCCCTGATGGCTGTTTACAGCTGTCGCAAATGCTTCACCCTGCACAACACCTGTCTGAAGCATGTAATCGTTAGCAGCCGTTTAAAACCCGGGCTCATATATGTTAACTATAGCCCAAAATCATGTACTGTCCACAACATGAACAGTGTCACACGCTGACATACAGTAGATACGACACGCAGTCACACCTGGCACTGGCATGCCATTTTTAACAGGCATTTTACACGACCCCCAGCCCAGCACCGCGCCGCAGAGAGACCACAGCGAGGTTATAAAGTGAGCACAGCTGCAGCAGGTCCGAGCTCACACAGCATGACGCGGCTCAAGAGCTCCTCGGTGGGCCACGGAAACAACAAGTCCGTTTAAAGCGAGGCTGTGTAACTTTTGCAAGATGAAATAGCACATTCTTCTAACTTGTTTCTGCATTTAGCAAAACTTAGTCTCACTTTAAATCGTGAAGTAGCTGATTTGACAAAAATTCGGCAATATAAGTAAATTGTTCCGACCTTCACTAAAACATCTTAAAAAAAAAAACTTCCACTATTCTCTCTTGAGAAATTAATGGAAGTCTCAGCTCCAAAAATCAAGTTTTATTTTCCCCCTCACAATTAACGTGTTCAGTCCCTCCCCTTTAATCACCTACTGTAAACTTTATTGACTCGGTTAGCTTCACAAACGGCTGAGAGGCGTGTTTGTTCTGGCCACCGGGGTTTGGAATTCCTCGACATTGTTCTCGAGGTCTGGCACAAAAAGTGCTTCTCCAGACTCGATTATGCCCATGATAATTGGACAAGTTCCTCTCAGGCCCTTTCTGGGGCCGAGTATTTTCACAGCCAGAGGTCAACCATTACCATTCAAAAAACAACAAGCACTTGTGAAATTTCAGTTGAGGTTGATCATTAAAAAAGCCTGATGGAAAACATCATTAATGTCAGAATACATCGAGCAGATGGGTAAAATAGAACATTGTGACATTAGCTTATGACTAATGTTTTTGCATTCGTGGGTAATGCCTCAGGGTCACACACTGATTATTCCTATAAGATGATAATGGCTGAAAATTGGATCCGTTTTCCGTGGCCGTCCAAGTGTCACCACAGAAATGGCTGCAGATCGTTTGGGGATGTCACACACATGTGACACATATGGTTCTCCCTGATTAAAAAAGCTACCCTTTTGAAGAATAATGCATTTTTGCAAATTCACTGCCACGTCAGAGCTGGGAAAACACTGTCAATGTGGAAGTCCTGCTCTCAGGCTCTGAGAACATGTTTCCCAGCTCGCTAAGAGCAAGTTATCAGGAACTGTCGCGCTGGGGGCCAAACCCTGAAATAACATTGAGGCTGCTGAAAGCCGCGGCAGCTTTCTGACTTCAGTCCGACAAAGCAGACTCGCAGAAACAGCATTTTCAGCTCATTCAAGCAACAAAGAGAAGAGAATCAGAAACGCCGGCCAACAAACCAGCCCCAGGTCTTTAAAAGAACATCAGACTTCCACTCAAAATAAGACCAGTGTGCACAAAATATGGGGAGGTTTTATTGACAGACCACAAGCTTGTACCAGAAACAAAACATACTGTAATTGAATTTTCTTTTTTAACTTTTAAACCTCTGGAGCAGTCCCTGCCGCACTAATAGTACCTCACAAGACTCCCTGGGAACTCTGTACCGTCCTGTGCTGTCATTACACAGAGTGTGTGTTCACTTTGCATGTTGGTGTGTGTGTCTCCTGTTCGCTGCAGCTGTCCTGACATCACCTCTAAATGCAACACAGAAGGACCCACCCTATGTCATCCACATGGAGAGTGATGTCCTTCTCTCACACCACTCAAACTGTCTGAACTATGATTACATAACGTACATCTTTCCAATAAATCCCCACAGGTACAAACAAAGCAGAGGCCAAAAACGATCATCTGCGGATTGTTTGTGGCTCCATGAAAACCAGCGAGGTTCATGGGCTATTGTTCTGACGATGACAATCAACAAATGAACGAGTCCCTTCATTACATTTTTAGTACAAATCTACCAAGAGCACCTAAGTAACAACTAAAACAGCCCACAGAAAACACCCATTTGTGTATTCAAAACATGACATCACCTAACCTGAGCTCAACTGTTTTTCTTACTGATACAATGAGGAAGCATTTTTCCATGACAATGTAAAAACCATTAAATTTGATAGCATACAGGAACGTTGCCGGGAGAAGCGACTGACGCGGTCCATGTGGTGTAATAACTTTTCCTTCGGTGTGGGAAAAAAAACCCCACTAACTCTCATAAATAAAAAAAAAAATGTATAAACTTTTTACTTCAACACTTCATTTTCACATTTTATGCAGAAATTAAAGTTAATGGTTTGTGAAATTAAAATAAATAATAAAAACAGCGTAAGATGAGAGCGTTTATGTTGGACAGGATCCAGTCCAAGCATGACCATGGGAATCACACCATAGTTACCTCATGGGCAAGTGCATGTACGACCCACTCGTAAGCATGCACCTGCATGCATGTGCACACAGGCAAGTCCTCGCATGTCCACACACACGAACACAAGTCTTGAAGGAACCATTTAGTCCTATGAAGACGCCTTGTCTAATAAATTGTTTGGGCACAGTCTTAGTTAGGCAGAAAATTACAGAGTATGGCCTTGAGAAGAGCTTATGAGCAAAATTTTCTACAGATGAGACAGAGAGAAATAGAAGGAGAGAGATGCTCGTCCAATGAAGGCAAATGAATCATGGTGGTGTTAATTACACTGACATGTGCGCAGACAAAATGTTTGTGAAGGATGTCAGTGATGCTGTGTTTGACGTGTTGTTTGGGCAATCAGATGCCCATTTAGAGTTATGCAGCTTGGAGACATGACAGTACTTAACTTCATGTACACACTTCTATTTACGGACTTGATTTCTGTGTAAACAACCTCACTTCTGTTGAACGTGTAACCAGAGAAAAACAGATGGAGTCCCCTCCGTGTTAATATCCCAGCACAGCTAAACAGTGAAAGGTAGGAAGGCGTGTGATAAAGAGCGTGGACGGGACTCACATCATCATCTGACGAAGGGCTTCGGAGGGAGACGGAGACCACCGGAGGAGCTGCGACGTGGACCGGC
Source organism: Chaetodon trifasciatus (assembly GCA_037975065.1). NCBI lineage: Eukaryota > Metazoa > Chordata > Actinopteri > Chaetodontiformes > Chaetodontidae > Chaetodon > Chaetodon trifasciatus. Next base: position 3,010,802 of record JBBMOE010000022.1, read on the forward strand.
CTGTCCTGTCTGAGTGTTGGCATGGCGACGACATTGCCGGTGACAGCCTGCGGAGCCTGGATCTGCAGCACCTGGCTCGGCTGAGACAGCACTATAGGATGTCCTGAGAAAGAGACACAACACATAGACATTTTCAAATTACAGGTCTCAGCTATACTGTAATCATACTTTTACTGTATGATTAACGTTGATTAACGCTGACTGTGATTATGTGTGTGTCTGTCAGTTTGTCCTCCTGCTTCTGTTTATGTTCTCATCCCACATTTGTCATCAGATCAAAACAAAACCATTCAAGCTAATATTCTAGAAAAGCTGGAAGCCACATCAGTCTGCTGTTGAAAGAGCTTCCTGTTGCAGATGGTCCAGTTCAGCTCCTTGAACGCCCCTCACCTCTGGTGACCTACATTAACCCCTTGTCTTTAACGGGAAGATGTTTAACCATCCCCACGTGTGGTCTTAAACTTCCACATTCCAGACCGAGTGGTGTCTTCGTTTTATGTACATGAACACACATAAACACGCGTGTGTGCACATGTTCAAAATGGACTATGGCCTGAAAGACATAAACTAGAGAAAACCTCAACAAACACAATATTGTCTGTGTTAATAAATGTCCTGTTCACGTATGAGCCTCCCAGTGTGTCGCCCATGCTTCCCAGTGAGAGCGTGCCAGGAGCCAGCCCTCATACCGACCCAGCAGCCTTCACCTCCAACACCAAACAACCTGTCAGTGCTAATCGCGTAGAAGTGTTAGTCAGTGCTGCTAATGAATGTGTGTGGTGCCAACGCTGTGTCTTGTTCCCAAGCTCACCATCTGTAAGAAGAATTCATGAGGATGAAAGTCAAAAGAAATTAAAAGCCTTAGAAACACCTGTCAACCTGTTTGTTCTTAAATACATGACTGCCCGGGTCAGACTCTATAAAATGTGCACTCATTAGTAAATATCTCCAATTTTCTTTCTTCCATTACCCTGATGCACACGGCTTACTCAGCTATGAATGTTGTAAGATTAAACCAAAGAGACTGAACACTGAGCAGACTTGACTTGACTTTCATCTGGGGTCTTAAACTCGGATCTCTTGGCCCCAGCAATCTGCCATCTTGGCTAATACCAGGCATACAGGAGAGCCAAGCTCAAATTCAGTTTACAGAGGTCAGATACTCCACCCACTAGAGTCCCGAGGAATGACATAAGTATTTACATTGGCCTAGGTACCGCTGATGTAACACACAGAGATCATCAAATTTGTACATGAGGCAGGCTAAAGCACGAAACAACACAAGGCAGACTTTAATGCAGGGAACACACAAAGTCACACAGCATCCCATAAATAGTCATTGGTTTACACGTGGGTTATAAAACAAACTTTCTTGATTGTATGCTCGTGATAACTGATTCCCAGTGTTGTTTTGTCTCAAATGAGCCCAGATTTGGACATATTTTTGACGCAAAATGGAAACATGGAACATCTTACTGTCTGATGTACTTATCAATGTTTGACAATAAAGCAAAGTAGGACAGCGAGGAAGATCACAGATGAGCAAAAACTAGGTTAAAGCACCATCTGCTGGCCATGACACAACAATGACATTATTGTCTAAACAAGAAAAGCAACCATATTCATCAGAAACGTCAAACATCACTAATATCATGCCATCTGTGAATTAAAACGAATGACTGAATACTCTGAGTAAAGAACAACACACTGCTTGCTAATATATCCAGCGCAGTGCACTGATGCAATGCAGTGTGGTGTGAGGTGATGTGTCCGAATGTCTTGCAGTGTGAGCTCTGACCTGGAGGGGGCGCTGGTTGGATGTTGACCGGAGCTGGTTTGACCACAGGCAGCACAGTGGCCTGCAGCGGCTGGAGGATGATTGTCTTGGCCTGCAGGGGAGCTGCTGCAGGAGCCAAGGGCACAGCCGTAATCAGTGGTCTGGGCTGGATGGAAACCTTCGGGCCTATCTGAATCGGCCTCTTGATTGGCTGAGCTTGTTTGGCTGGTGCGTGTGTGTGTATGTCAGGGGACGGGGTGGAAAGAGTGAGATAAGAAAACAGGATGAATGTAAATACATGGAAAGCTCAGGTGAGAACATTTACAGTCAAGGTATTTTTTAAGAAGCTTTTTTTCTTCTACAGATCTTTTTCTGGTGACAGACTCTTTGCTCCAGAATTCTGCAAACCCAGAGCGCGGTGCAGAATTTCCCCTGGTTTTTGACAAAGCAGACAAATATAGATGACAGCTGAACAAGAAGACATGCAGCGGTGGAGGCCTCCTCACCTCTTGTGGTCTGGTTGGTCCTCTTTGGAGCCTTCTTAGCAAGGGTAGAGATTACAGAAAAGCCACTGGACTCCGAGCTCACTGAAACAGGGGAGAGCTGCGACTGTGGAGACAGGGCCTCATCCTGAATGGGCAAGAAGACAAATCTTGTGTTTACTAGATAGCTGGCCTTGTTTTTCTAGACATCGACAGTAAACAGAAGCACGGCTGTAGTTCAGTGTCTAAAAAATGACATCTGACATACAGTAAATGTTGAGTTCTGCTGCTCAATATTGACTCAGTGTATTCTTCTGTTGCTGCACTTGTATGAGCCATCACGTCAATTCTTCCTGAAGTCACTCATAATCTATGTATTATGTATGCTGTGCATTGAGACGCATCAGATGAAATAGAAATCCAGTGTCCTTGTCATTATACAAAAGACTCTCGTAGATAAATGTGACCTTGGATTCAGTCAGGGTGGTTCAGTTAGCAGACAAATGTGTCCAGACGGGCGCTGTGGCCAGACAAAGACATAACCCTTGTCCTTGTTTTGACACACTGCGAAAACATCTGCCTGCTAAATTATGCTAATGCTGCTGAAGTTGTCAGCACCTTTTATTTAACGAGGGGGCGGGGCACAGCTCAGAGCGGCAGCAAATTATTAGTGTGACAAGGTGTTTAAGGCTTTTGTTAATAAGTGTCTCAAGTGTGTATGTGTGTGCCGGTATCCGAAAGCAAAGAGCAGCTGTCAATGTTTGGACGCCATCTGGATGAAAACTGGGCAAAAGGGGCACATATGCAAATACACCCGACCGATCACAATGGTCAAATTTGCATTGGAAATACAAGTCAAATAGCAAAAACTGAGAAGGACAAAGTGTTGAAAACAGTGACTTACCTGAAGGGAGTATGGAGACAGCGCTTCCACAGAGGAAGGAGAGGGGACAGAACTCAGAGTGTGGGCAGGTGACAGAGAGTCCACGCTCACCTCACCATCTGGACACGCAAGGACAAAGATGCAGACGAATGTTATGTATGTGCTGTGGGCTCATCAGCAACAGACGGATGTGGTTTACTATCCCTGTATTCTCACTTATGAACTCAACATTAATACACTTTCTACAGTATATCCTTCATCACTGAGCATAAACCACCATAAATGAACATCTAATTAACAAGCTACACCTGCTGTCTTCGCAAAATCAACCACAAAGCAGCTATCGAAACATTTAAGTGTAATATTTGATCACAATCTCTCTCATTTTTCAAGAAATATGGCACCACTAGTGCACATTCACAGATATGAAGATGTGTTGCTGTACCTGTGCAGGTGCTGCTTGTGTCTACTGCATTCCACGGCGGTATGTCGATATCAAAGTCCAGGTCTGGACCCTCACTGGCCTGAGAAACCAAAAACACACCTTTTAAACAACGAACCTCATCAGAATGCAGATTGGAAACAAAGACAATGTCTGACAAACAGTTTGTGCAGGTAATTATCATTTTTTCCTGAGCTGTGCTTTTTTGTTAAGTTTTTATGTCATACACAACAGGCAGAAAACTTTAAAGGGTTCAGGAAGCAGTCAATAAAACTCTTGTAATAATTCCTCTTATGGCCGACAGTATAGCTGACACCTACACAATGCATGTGGGGGGCTGCTGTTCCTGTATCACATGTCCTTACATCATATACTGTGCTACCATGTTATCTAACAATGCACCTGATCCGCAGCTCTGCATTTCACACAAGACTTCTCGTTTCAGTCAATAATTTTCATTTGCATACGGAGAGAATGAGTAACTCACATAGCCAGCATTCTCCAGGGCCTCAAGCAGCTCATCTGCATCTCCCAGGTTGTCCAGCTCATCAAACAGGCTGATATCTGTGAAACAGCGAGGATACAGCACACAACAGCAAATCAGATGACCTTAGATTAAGTAAAAGATTAATTGAGCCTTTGACAATCAAAATAATACATTGAAAAACTGGAAGAAGTAGTGAAACATTTCATATTACTTCACTGCATCTCCCAGCAGAAAGTGTACCTGTCATGGTTTGATAGGATTTTATGTTAGGTACGAACTGGAAATGAGAAACACTATTGTATGTGAATTTATTGAAACAGATGGTTGTGCAGCTGTAGGCAGTTTCTGCATGAATATGAGGTGCACTTGGAGAATTGTATAACTTATGTGATTGATAAATGTAGTAATAGGCTAATTAATGAATCAATTTCTGTCATAAAAGATCATACACGCGAAACACATTTGTCCAAATATAAACAATGTACACTAAGTAATTCCATCACACCGAAAATATAAACACAATCTTTTCCGCATAGTTTATATATGATCCATGTGATCGTGTGTGTGTGTGTGTGTGTGTGTGTGTGTGTGTGTGTGTTAGCCAGGTGCTCTGTGTAGAATGGCTTATGTCTCTATTCACACTACTGCCTATTTACATCCAAGTTACATCATCACATCATCTAAAGCTAGCTAATGCTAACTGCATTAGCTTGAAACGTATGGAAACACAAGTTCCACGCCGACCTCAGAAGTATGTAAGCTACGAGTGTTTTTGAAACGACAACTTTGTCACAAATTGTTTCCTATGGGCACTTTTATCAGTTATATCTTTACCTCAACAAGTAGCTAACTGTTAGCTACGCTCGCTTCTATGTGTACGACAGTTTTTAAGTGTAGTGAAGCGACGCTTACCCCACTCTCCTCCCTGGTCGATAGAGATGATACCTATCTCACTGTCCATGGCAGGATGTTGTCGATTATTCTCGAAGTCTAACATTAAGTTGGATGACATAATGTTTTGAATTCATTCATACACTGTTTCAGACAAACAACTGGCGATCAAGCGATGTCTCATTGTACTGTTCATCTTGCTACTGTTTGGCAGTAATTTCCCGTTTGACGCTTAGATACACGTCTGACTTTCCCGTAAATCTACGGGAGCCGCCGAGGGACAAATGTGTGAGACAGCCAACAAGGGACGCTTAGTTTAGGCTGGTGATGCCTTCAAAGGCCACAAGGCGGCAGGATAGTACTTTAGCCTCTACAGCATGGGGAGAAATGTTTGTGTGCTCCATAAAGTTGACCTCCATTGACAGGATTTGTAATGACGTGGGAATTGCTTGAATTATGCTGAATAACGTATGACAAAGGTGATTTAATGTTGTAATTCTTATTCAGTGACAGCGTAATTCCCGCACTTTGAAAATATTGACAGCCCAAAAGTTTCTGAATCTGAATCAGCTTTATTGGCCAAGCCAAAAGGAAGTACAGGGAATTTGATTATGATTTTAAGTTGCTTACAATGTACTATTGAGTAAATGGACATACAGCTAATAACAAGGACAACAAAGATAGGAAAATATAACCAGAGAACTATAATATACATACAGGTACAAAAACACAAATATGTATATAAATATGTATAAAAAGCAACAATGACCAACAACATATAATGTCTATATGGAAGTCAAACTCTTACTGTTGCTGTAAACTGTAAATAAGAGTAGCCTACAATAGTGTGAGGATGCAGAGAGCAAAGAGTGCTGGAATAGATATTGAGGGATTAATCTAATAGGTTACTTTATGTAAATGAAGTGGATTGTTATGTAGAGTATATGTATGTGTATGTGTCTATATAAAGTATATAAAGCATGCTTAGATTTATAATTAACAGTGATAATGATATGTACACATTAAAAATGATTATATAATTTGTAGATACTGTGGATGTGTCAGTGTTATTTTGAATATCTTTTTGATTTGAGAGATCCAGACTAAATCTCCAAATTCAGATCATCTTGCTAAAGAACAATTGTAGTTAACTGTATGTCTATGTCTAGTCAAGGTATCTCACACATTACTGTGGACTTAAGTCCAAGGTTGAGAATGAGAGGCAGCATATTCATACATGTGTAGTCCTGAGAGAAAACAGGGGGCAGTACCTGGCAGTCCCCCATGTTCTTGAAATGAAGTCAAACTAATAAATGGACCTTGATTTGGGATTGTTTCCACAAGTTCTTTCCAAGATCAAGAATGAACTTTGGTGCCAGCACGGATGAGAAAGCCTAAAAAAGTACTGGGGGTGAAATCATAACTACTGAGCTCACCTGTCTACAGTTCCATATCTGGCAAACTCCATCCACTGATGAATAACTTGATTAAAAACTCTGGAAAAAGACAATTAATGGACCTTGATTTTGGATTATTTTGTCAAAATTCAAGCATATCTTTGAGACAAACATGTCTTGGCCATCCCAAGGCACACAATACACAAGTTACACAACAGTCATTCACTATACAGCCTTCCCTCTAGTACAGCACAATGTTTCAATTCTTCTCATTCATCCAGTTGGTACAAAGTCAGGACAAAACAAAGCTCTCCACTGGAGTGTAATTGTAGAGACTTCAACACCCATCTGAGGGGCTTCACCATTTCTTCTTGCTGGTTTGAGGGTCCAGGTATTTAAACCTCTTTGGGCCACTCACACTCTGATGTGACATGTCATTAGGCCACATGGCAGTCATGTGAGAGTCAGCAGAGTCATATAAATGAGGGTGAATTGATATTAAACCACCTGTGAAGAGATGCCAGGATGACATTAAGCGCCTAAATGTGCCTTAATGTTCACAATCTGGTCAGAAGGCACCAAACTGAATGACCTCTAAATGTGACCTCTTTCTGCCAAGTGAGTCATTTTCTTTATGTGTGTAAAAAGCCTTGTTCCAAGACAAATACATAAACTTCTACTTAGAATATTCCCAATGAAGTCTTCTTAAAGAAGCAGTTTTGTCAGATGAATAGACTGGTTGTTTGGTAGTTTGGCTGTCTGCTGTCCTTTCAGTACCACAGTTGTGGAGGAGCTGAGAGGACAGATCGTTCTGGGGACAGTGATGGCCATGACAGTGGTTGGAGTTGGTTTAAACTGGACAGACAGATGCTTCAATTGGACTTATGTGTCACTGACATGTCAATTCTGGTGTGAATTGTTCTTTAGTGTCACGACATGGAGTGAAAGCATCTTGCTTTGAACCCCTTTAGGTCTGTGTGAAGCCTGGTTGAGGATGAAGCCACAGTTAAAGTTATCCACCATAACCCTGGTTCTATGAGTAAGTAAGTGGGTAAAATGTGTTAATATAGCACTATAACAACCCTCTACAAAAACGGAAAAAAAGAAAGACATGGAACAGTAGGACACTTTAACAGCATTGGAGAGCTCCTTCAGTGACAGACTGCTTCACCCAAAGTGTGTGAAGGAATGCTATCGCAGGTCCTTCCTTCCTGCAGCACTCAGACTTTACAGCCAGCAGTGCTCCCAGTAGACCACACACTCACCAAGACTTTCACACTGACTGCACTATAATACACATCAACTGTGTTCACTTATACTGTGAAAATATTTAGCTCAGGTGAATTCAACTTAAGGTGCAATATATCAATCTTTCAATCAGGTGTATTATTTTTCTATGTGCAATATCAGTACTCCAGTCAGGAGTACTATCATCCAATGTGCAATATCAGTACCTGGCGAATCTCTAATTTCCAATGTGCAATATTGGCATTTCCTCTGTGCCATGGTGTAAACTTGAAAGCACTATATACTGTTACCACTCCCATATTTTACATTTCCCCATACTAAGTTGCTAGTTTCTGTATTTCCCCTTGTTTAAATTGTTCATATTTTTCTATATTCCTCGTTTATATTGTTTATATTGCTGTTTGCTATTTAATGTCTTTTTACTGATGCCCTCTATTTTTTGCTATCCACTTTGCTGCTGTTATTCTGGAAATTTCCCCACTGTAGGACTAATAAAGGAATATCTTATCTTATCTAATCTTATCTTGTCTTATCTTATCTTAAATGATTATGTCTGGAAAATACATTGAAAATGCATGTGCAAGCAGTTATATAGTATCTGCATGTAGTTTGAAAGACACAGCAGTTTATCAGGCTAGGAAGTTCTATTTGATTATGAAGTGCAATATTAAGTTGCTGGAGGCTCCTTTAAATTCAGGCAAAACAGGTTATAAAAACAATCTTTCAGTTTCATGTAGTTCTGAGTGCCTGTGCTCAAAGAACAAAATGCATTTTGAACAGGAACACATATTGATCCTGTATGAAGTGTCCACATGTAAAATACAGACATCACATATTACACATTTGGACAAAAGCTATGTCATCGTTGTGTGGCATCCAGTCCAATCAACCTGTACACAGGTCTCTGATCAGAAACACGTTAGCTCAGCGACAGAATAAACCTTCTTTTATGGGGTGCATTCTTAGACTTTGTGATTGTTTTAAATGGCACAGGCACAGTGGTAAGTGACATTGTGTGCTAAAAATCAGTAATCCCTCATGGCCATTTCAGGTCATTGTGAGATTAACCTAAGGTGGTCTGCTTGATTCCCTGTTGGATTGGGTCAGCTCCATTTTGAAAGAGCAGGCCCCCGGTCTGTCTTAACTTATTACAGCAAGGTAAAGTCTAACGTGGAGGTCAACCATCTGCCTGGAGTCTGTGCTCCACCTATAACATAAAACCTAATTAACTAATGTAAGTAATCTTATCTTGTTAATCACTCCAATAACTTGTTTACATGCTATTTATTGCTAACGTGTTGAAATCAAAGGTTGCCTTATACTTCAAAGTCGAAGTGTGAAACAAAGATCTTAAAAATATGAGCCATGTGTCAGTCTTTATCACATGTCCTGATTGTAATGATAATGCAGCTGCGTGTGATTGGAGTGGTGTGATAATGGCATGGTCTATGGACAGTTCAGGGCTCATCATATTGATTGTGTGTAAAGCCCCTCAGACCCAGACATGGACAGCAGATTATCTGGTTAACCTGATGATGTTGGCAGACCAGTTTAACAGGACATTTGCATAAGATGCAGTCAGGTTTTGGGTACATTTCTGTTGCTGTTGTCTGGAGTATGACATCCATGTTGATGGTTTGTTAGAATCTTTTCAAAATATCAGACCTTTTAGATCATAATTTCGATCAATTTCTCATTTGTTTCACCCTGGAATAAAAAGCCTGGAGTAATGAAGCAGACTTAATATAAATAACAAATTGCATTATTGTGATACTTTTAAATGAATACCTAAAGATTCATAGTATTACAGTTTTTTGGATGATTATTTGAGCTGTAAGGTGGTATTTATATGAAAATTTGGAAAAGATGACAATCGGGGAGAGGTGTCTATTTTATAAACAATTCAAAGAACTGTACCATTTAACAGATTTAAGATTATCATGATACAACCAAATCCCCGGCAATATAGCTGAACATCCTGTTATTTCAATACATCGCCTATAGCTCGACATACCCACAAGATGTTTGTTCAGTAATAAGTCATTATCACACAGAACAAAGCAATTTGAAACCAATTTGAGCACTTAAACAGTTTGAGCAGCTATGTTGTCTGCCTCTTGTTATCTGTAGTCATGATGGCTGAAGATGATAAAACTTGCACAACAGAGATGAGACCAGATAAAAAAGCATACTGTTCTCCACTAGAATCCAATTATCATACACACAAATCTGCTTTTGCTCATGAATTGTGCCACTACAAGCTGACAGTTAAGGTCACGGCTGCTGCAAAGACAACTGGTTTGCAGGATATGGAGCAGAACTGCCTGCAAAGGCTTTTAAACTTCATTTTCAACAAAGCTAACGAGCAACAGTCACATCATAGCAGATGACACTAAATTCACTGATGGACAAACTGTCATCAAACGGTCATGCATCATGTTAATGACCATTCATGTCATTTTGGTTTTATTGTCAGAATATTTATTGCATTGTGTGTGTCTGTAACATATTCTTGGCCTCTTCAGAGTGGAACATTTTAATCTCAGTGGATTATTGTACGTAAATAAAATGAAGACATCAAACCAAGACACTGCTGTCATGGACAATGTGGACCAAAGACAAAACACCCCATGGTGCTGATCACACAATGTAAACCTAATTAGGCGGAAAAGAAGAGAAACAAAAGACAAACAGTGTTATTTATGTGACACAAGACTTTTAATTAGTATTTACCACCAAACAAATTCATGTAAATTTAACAGAGGCCTTTTAGCGTGTCAGTTTAAGACACTTCAGCAGACCAACAGCCTGTTTTCAATCATTCCTTTCATATCTACAAGCTTTTCCTGCGGAGGAACTGAGACAGAGTTCATCTATCACTGCAGATGTTGAAATAACGTCTGGTTTTATTTTTGTGCAACGGCAATTATGCATTGGTGTTTTTAAGAAATAGTCAAAATAGCTGCAGCAACTGATTTCCTCCCATGAAGCCACACAAGGCAGAAGAATTTGTTGGTCAACCACTAACCCACCAGTGAAAAGGAATGAGAGAGGTGGAGGACGAGCTCCTTATAAGCAAAGAGAGACCCCTTTGCAAAAGGGAGTTGGAGCTACATTTCGTCTTTTGTGTCTCAGATTGATGACCTATGAGATGGATGATGTTCTGTAGTGCTGTGTGGCATTGTCTTATCCTGGCCGACACAAAGAGGGAGAACACTTATCATCTCAGGCTTATGTATGGAGCAGGGGGCAGGGGTTGTCAGAATGGTGAAGGGGGTCCAGGAGGTGGGGGGTGGTGGGGTCCCTCCGATAAAGCGTGATGGAGATGGGCTAATGACAGCAGAGGCAGATGGAGAGAGCCATCTCCCATGACGACGCAGCCAGAACCTCCACCCTGAAGCCAGAGGAGGACGGATACAGAAAGGGAAGGAGGGAAAGAGAGGAAGGGGGCCAAAAAGAGAGAGAAAATGAAACAAGATTGTGTGTGTGTGTGTGTGTGTGTGTGTGTGTGTCTGTTTGGATGCATGTGTGTGTCAATCCATGCAGTCATGTGTTTGCGCTCTTTGCATGTGAAGTGCTGGTCTAAGGTGACCTTAAACGGACTCAGGTTGGTGTTGGCCTTTTAGCTGCACTGTGACTTACTAGCAGGTGGCCCAGGTTTGTTGAGTTTGGTTTAGGATCAGGCTTCAGGACATTGTTTGGTGGGAACAGTGGCAGTGAATACAAAGGGATTAGTGCAAAGGGTTGCTTCATTGACTCTGAGTTTCTATGTGTGTGTAGGGGAAGGGGCATCTGGAGTTGATGGACGGATTGGATAGCCAGCAAAATAAGACATTTTACTCTGATTAAGCAAAAACAAAAGAAAGCACATGTAAAAATACCAAAACAAAATGACAGAATAAAAATAAGTACAAAAATTATATTTGGTTTTATTTTCTGAGAGCAGTTAAAAAAAACAAAACAAACCAACATACTGTTAAAATCTGACTATGTTTTTAAAATAGCCACCATTCACCAAACGGGAAAAAACACACGTCCCCCCCAGTTCCCACGTTCCTCTCCTAATGCACTGGAGAGGGAAAAAAGCCCCACCGAAATCATCTCAATGCCTTGAACCATGTGCCACCATTAGGAACACACAAAGAGAGATCTGACAAATGGCCATTTTAATGTCCCTCTTTGACTTTAATGAATTTATACGTTATCTGGCCCTAATGGAGGCTGCGGTGGAGGGGCTGGCGCGAGGCCATAACAAATGAAAAGCTCTGATTAGCGCAGAATGAGCTCAGAAAAAATGCCATTCATCTTGGTTAGCATCCTCCTGTGCTCCTTTATGGCTGGCTGTTACAAGGACGCTGGAGCCGGGGGTGCTCGTCCCATTAGCGGGGCAGCCCAATGGCCCGCTGAGTGGTCAGCGGCCCGGCGTTGACGGAGCGTCTGCCCGCTCCGCAGTTCAAGACTGTGAATGCCTCAGTGCGGCTTGACTCCTGAATAACCTTCTGAGGTACCGGGAGCTTCACCCCTACATGACCCCGCACTCTGAAGAGGGGTGTGGGGGGACTCCGGGGGGTACCCAGGACTCATACTAGCAATAGGTAAACACTGGAGAGATCCCCTCAGAGAAAGACGGCAGGAGATCAAAAACATTATCATTATTATTATTTTTACATATGATAATTTCAGAGGCATGAAGTTAAAGATGTAATAGAGTTTAAGCAATGTCCAATTAGATATTTAAAGGCAATAATAGAGATCGACGAGGTGATTTGGGAGCTGGAGAGCACCTTTTTTTTTTGGCAAGTTAGACCGCAAGATAAATAAATGTAAATATTGTGGCAGACAAACGTCCTTATTATTTCAGATTAGCCTAAG